>JAZHYW010032718.1:0-223962 GCA_037355805.1 Ixodes ricinus
ATCGTATGCATTTTTATACACACCACGTCCACACCACGTCCCACCTACCAACCAAGTCGACCAATGACAACATAACACCCGGAATACTCTAAGTCAAACATAGGCCTAAAACATTACAAGAAACACCCAGCCAGACAAAGGACAAGATAAGCCTCCAATTCACAAAGTCGACAATGAACCGCTTAAATGTTTTTTTTCCAAACCCGCAAACACACGGAACCAAAGAGAAAGAGGGCATACAAGACCTGATTACACAAAGCCAAAGCAAGCAAACCCATTAAAACTAGCCGGTACTTAATCACCGTAAAAAAGCAAACAAACAAACGGCAAACGGTCTCTAACCCACACTACACTTTGAAGGAAAGCGAAGAGGATAACCATGACCCAAAAACACAAAAGGGGAGAATGCAAGAGTTCCAACCTCAACTACACACTTGAAAGAAGTAACAAGGAATACCAGGAACAAACAATATGTCCTGCACCCCTGTACTGCCTCTTTGTAAACAGCGCACAAAGTGCTGGATAGCTAAAAAAAAAAAAAAAAACGGGGGTTTACATCTTGAGGAATTTTTCAGAGCTTTCTCCCAGATGCATTGATGGCTGGCTAATGCCAATTTCCCATCGACTTAATTCGGACTGTTTCCTACTACCCTCTTTATCTCATTCTCCTCTCGATGTATTACCTGCGTTTCCGACCAAAACACCCTACAATTGTTGCACTCAGCCATGTGCTTGGCGATCTCCGAGTTCGGTGCCCCGTTTTTTACATTTCTCTTTATGCTCAGTCAGTCTGTCATTCACGCACCGCGAAGTTTGCCCCACATATCTAAAACCACTATGCTCAGGTACATCTCCATAGACTACTCCTCCTTTGCAAGCCACTGACCTGTCCTGATGTTGCCTTCTGCATTCCTTTGAGGTGCAAAGAACGGAGTCATCCTGTTCAATTTGTAATCAGATGAAAACACTGCGTCAACCTTCAAATCTGTGAGCACTCGCTTTAAGGTTATGCGAAACACTGTGGTAGTACGGGACTACGGCAACCTTTTTACTTCTTTCTCGTTGTTCCATTTCGCCGAAACTTGGGGAGAGCTGCCTCGTGATGGAAACTTTTATCATAACCCGCATCCTCTAACCTCACCCACTGCCTTTTGAGGGCTTGGCCTACATAATGAAGACATGACTTCTTTAGAGCGTTTCCGATTATTGATTTGACCACCCCAGCCTTCACAGTCTTTGAATGGCAGCTTCTTCTACTTAAAACTGGCTTTGCCGATTCTTTTCCGTACTCCCAGCACACTCCTTCTTGCACGTGAATACGTAAATCTAAAAATTGCAAAACTCCTCTGTCTGGCCCTTCAACAGTAAAGGTAAGTTCCGGTGCTGAGGCCCTCACCAGACTCTCTATTGCTCCCGTATCCTTCCCATGAAAGCTCATGACCACAATGTCATCCACATACCTTCACTACAACTTCACCCGACCCCAAACTGCCAGCCTTTCCGAGATCGCAAGTTATCCAAAGAATTTAAATAAATTTCTGCCAAAATAGGTGCTACCGCAGACCCAATACACACACCTTCTTTTGAATCCACATGCGTTCCTTGAACTCCACTACCGTGGCTTTAAGATAAAGATCCAGGATCGCTAAAAAACTATCTACAGGAATCCCCGTACCTGATTGAAATTTTACCAAATTACGCTCCAAAGCCTCTCTAACCCTACTCATCAACAGCTGTTTTTCAAGAGAATAGTAAAGATCTTTAATGTCCATCGAGATCAACGAGCATTGCCTCCCATGGTGAGTATCTAAAATCTGAATAAAATCGTCTGAGTTTCTTAACGAAAGACTGTTTTCCAATCTAGCGAAGTCTAAACCTTTTTGAAGAAACTTCGAAACCATGCTTTGCCACGTTCCGTTCTCATTAATAACCGTGCGGAACGGCATTTCCGGCTTGTGGTCCTTTAAGAAGAATTTTAAACTTAAAGTGCTTCTCGGCTGATTCAAGACTTTCCTGGCTAAGGTCTCTAAACCCTCGTCTTCAAGTGTAGCTGAGATGTCCTTCCTCAATTTTCCCAACTTGCCTTGCCATGCCATGAATACCGAGTTCAATGCCTCCGTTGACTTTTTTTTCAAAACCGCCAACGGAAGGACGGCAAACATGACCGCTCTTATCGGTCTGCAACAATTCCAGTGATCTAGATTTAAAGTCCTTCCTTATTTCCGTGATAGCCTGAAAATCCCTCTTGCCTTTTTATACGAATCATCCACAACTCTTTCCATTCTACTGACCGCGTAGTCAACAAAAGCAACCCTTTCGTCTAACCCTACTTTTCTAGCAATTGTCTGGATCGCGGAAAAAAACATCTACTCTCGACGGTTTTACATTTACACAAAACTTCGGTCCTCCTCTCAACAATTTCTCCGTCCTCTCTGTAAGTGCGACTTTACAAGGATTCACAATACCGCAACTCCGGAGCCCCAGCGGATTGGGCACCATTCTACAAAACTACAACTATTTCCAAACCCAACATTCGACCTTTTACAGCGTCCAACACTAATCTTCGTCGCACATACCAGTTTCGTTCAAAATGCTGTCTTCTTCCTGTGTCCCACAGTCGAAACCTCTGGTGGTTCCTGTAACCCTCTCCGAGTAGAATCGTCCAAAGCCGAACCGATGCCCTGTTCAGCTCCAGCACCCTGGCACTTGTGGCATCCCTGTACGCCTTGATGATCTTCTTTTTGCAGCTCCAGGGAATCCGGGTCGCCGAAAGATGCCCGAAGAGCCCAGGGTCCACGTGACGCTTTCTCAGAGAGATCCCAAAGAACGCCATGTCTGCCTGTAGGACGGCAAGGCGGCGTCCCAAGATGTCCAAAATCGTGTACGCTTGTACCAGTAGCGTAGTCGGTGGTGGGGAGTCGGTGGTGGGGAGATGTTTAGGTACTTTTGGGCCGCTCTCTCCATACATCACACAAAGACACTGTCTGAGGCCTTCCTTGTATGACATCGGCCATACAAAAACTTAGAGGACAGCTTAAGCTTCACCTTTAAGAGTGGAACACGATAGCGTTATCGGGCCCCGTTCGCATCGCCTTCTTATTCATCTTGCCAGTGAGCAGGAAGTGCGGTTCGAATGCCGCCTGAAATTCTTAAATTTGTTTTCTTTAAGGCAAATGAATAACTTTTTAAAGTGAAATCATTTGAGACATGCGGCGACCTTGAAGCCGCATTACATGTCATGTTTTTTAATCAGTTTCATTCCACGCGTGACGTCACGTTTGACGTGAGCGTTGTTTGAAATTCCCTTGCGAGGTCATGTGGCTGTGACGTCATGACCCTATCGACCAATCAGGATTTTCGCGTCACACCGCCGACCCCGGCTTTTCTGCGACACGAGCTCCTTAACGCCATCGCTTTAAAACTTCCTGCAGACATGTCCCAACTACGTATGAAGAGCCTCGAAGACGTTTGAGCAGATGTCTGCAACGAGTGTTTTTGTAAGGAGCAGTGGGACTGCGGGTTTAAGCTTCCTACTCGGGACGGCATGACTAGGGTTATGAAATGGGAACGCTCGCCGGTATGTGTAACCAGCATGGAGGAAGCTGTTCATGTTGATGAATGCGTCAAAGTTGACAGTCTGGCGTTCCTCTGATTTCCGTCCACGAAAGCAGAAGAATACGACCAAAGGACTCGGATTAATTGCCCAAGTCTGAAAAGCTAATTGCATACCCTCCCCCGAAAAAGATAACATTTGCCTCCCTTAAAAAAAAAAAAAATGTTTTGCGGACGTTTAAGGAGGTGTTTGAACGGCACCGCCTCGCCGTTGGGCAAGCGTGGCGAAGATTCACTCGAAGCTCTGACAGGCGCCGTGAGATGGCGCTACATGTCTTGGACTCCGAACAGAGGCTCCAGCACGGTGGCCTCTGGGCTTGGTGGATGATCCACAACTGATGCCCAGGGATGAGACATACTACAATTCTCGGACTCTTTAAATGCGACAGCATTTCTTTCGACGGATCATGACAGTGGTCCTGCAGGAGTTTGTCAGAGGTTTTGACTGGTCACGGCTCCCTCACTGGAAGCTGTGATCAGGCCACCTGCCCCTCACACCAGAGGTTGTGGCCGGGCCATCTACTTCAGTGTTGTGGCGATAGACCCTGGAGGGAACACCTGTGTTGCGCTACTCACCTTATTTTGGCACTCTGTAGGGGTGGGGTGACCGATGTTCTTGGGTGGTAAGTAGTGTTTCACTATAAGTAGCTCCAGTTTTTAAATGCTATCGTAATTAAAATTGAACCGTGGAATAAAATAAAGTTTAAATGAAATTATTAAATTTTAGCTATAATCTTACGCACCTACTTTTTTCAGATGTTAGGCGATAGCACGAATTGAAATCGCGAGCTGTTCACAATTAAAGTGATCACATACGAAGTAACGTCTTCTTTTGGCTTCTGTTTTTTCACACACAAAAATACATCAAAACAGTGACTTTCGTTTAGCTACGCGTTTGGAAGAAAATAGGAGAAACTAAGAATGAACAAGCACGAATCAAACATAGGATTGTCATAATTATAGATATGACTGTCACAGATAATCGCTTGGGGTGTTCTCAGAGCGCTGCAGGTATCAACTCAGAATCGATCACTTGGACAAAATGAAATAATTGCCATTAGCTTCCCACTAATATACCCAAGAAGCTGAGATCAAATAAACAATGGTTTATTTTGTGCGGGCCTTTATAAAACGAGCATGGTGAGCAAGTTTATATCAATTTAACTTTACAAAAGCATCAACATATAACAGGAAAGTTGCTGCCGCTATCCTGCAGCGTGCATCTCGCAAAGCATTCATTGCTGACAACACAGCTCAATACTACACTGTGCCAAGAAAGATCTCCTGCCTTCCTTCTCGTGAGCGCGCCACAGCACGAAGAGGCGAGTTTTCCCAGTTTTCTCTCTCAACCTGGAGGTTGTCATAAAGCGGGATGAAACATGCTTCTCTTGGGTCCTTGGGTTCTCGTCACTACGCTGTAGGAGGTAAAATGCGAAGAAGCCTATTTGAGTTCATTGTGTCCAGCAGTCTCCAGGGCACCCTCGCCCAAGCCACTGCCATGAGCAACAGAGCCCCACCATAGCCCGAGAGGTAGGAATAAAACGATCAGCATCCAAGCGCGATCTTGTCGTGAACACCAGGCCATATTACACGATCGGCGTTCTACAGGAAAAGATGGCGTCTTGATCGTGACCCCGTGAGTCTTCAGCGAAGGAACCAAAGGATGCGCGACAAACCTGCAACCACTCGGAACGTTGGCTCATCCGAGAGGGACCAGGCACCTACCGAAGCTCGGAGAAAGGTCCGGGAAGCACCAACTTGAGCAAGAATGCCGCTAACCAAAAGCCAACAGATCGCCGAAGCGCCATTACTTCGAGCGCCCCTGGCCCAGAAAGCGAACCGGCGCGGCGGTCCTGCCTTCCAAGCAGTGCATCAGGAGGGCGCGCCATGGATGGCTAGAAGCGTGGGGCAGCCTACTTTCGTCCTCGTCCGGCGGGGACTCGTGACTCGAGGACGTTGGACGCGGCTGCCTTGCTTTGTCCGAACCCAGGGATCAGCTGAGCAGCCTTCTGGACGTCCGCGTCGGTCAGGAACGGTGCGTCGGGGATGCCGATGTTGTCGTTCACGTAGAAGAAATCTGGCGCGTTTCTGCACGGCACGGCCTCCTCCGGCCAGGCGCACGTCAGGCTGAGCTGGTTGAAGACGGTCTGGTTGCCGCAGAAGAAGCTGTACTGCAGCACCTCGCTCTTTCCGTCCGGGTAGGTGACCGGGTTGCACACGTGGAAAATCTGGCAGTTGTTGTCCACGTCGGCGAAGTAGCCGATCTTGTTGGGACACGTGAAGGACGTCTTGATAGACCCCACGATTAGCTCGGCGCCGTCTGGGAGGTCGTAGGCCTCACGCTTGCTCTGAAAACACGGGAGAGGTGAGCATCCCGTGTGCAATAGCTCAGTTCACACAGCAGAGTGCTCAGTTACATTTTTCTGTTTTATCGACTTTTAAGGCCCACTGCCTGTTTCGCGGAGTGCCTTGTAGTAACTCTGGCCTAAATCCCAATGTTTGACAGATATTAGAGCTAGCTAATCCATCTTGTAGACCCATAGCATTTGCTTACGCTCCACTCAAATGCAAGTTGTTATTTATTTGATTTTGTTTGCCACATTCCCGACAGTCTGCTATACATGTTGTTGATCCTAAACATTTCTAAGGCAGAAAATATAAGAAAAAGGAAAACAGAGAAGGAGAAATTATTCCTGCGGAATCGACTTCGGCGGACGTCAGGGCACGGGTACAAAGAAAGAAGTCGTGGCTTAATTAACTAGAAATCACTTACTAACTTTTTAACTTATTTTTAGTTGATATATTTCAACTAGAGATTTGCAAGCCGTTGTTAATTGTTATTCTAGATTAGTTGGTAGTTTTTTTAATGAAAAAGACTTCTTCGAGTTATCAGGCAGGGAATTTCGGTAGCTGTGACAGTATGAAAGCGATACGAAAGGCAGGAACACCGTGTGTGATAAACCATGTGGAAATCGCACCAACATTAAAAATTGAAGAAACCAAAACCAAAACCAAACAGACAACAGTTTTGCGCCATTAGTTAAAAATATTAAAGGAAGTTTCATCGGTGGATCTTTAGGGAATGCAATAAAGAAAAACATCCTTAGGGAATGCATTAGCATAACGCTTGGGAAACGCTAACGATGACCCGTTCACTTCTCTTTTGGCTTTCTTTTTTGCTTCATTAATTTTTTTGCTGCCTCTTTTTGGCTTCGTTATGGAGTCAGCATTAGCGTTTCCCAAGGATCATGCTAACACATTCCCTAAGCATCCACCAATGGATCTTCCTTTGATTTTTATAGCACAAACCGGGGCGCCTCGCACACCTGCAAGTTCAGACTCGCCCCAGCATCCGCATTGGCTTCCGCCCCGTGACGTCACCTCCCTCTCCCCCTTTGTTCTTCACTACTCTCCTCCTCTCCACGCGGCGCGCGTCCCTTTCCGCTGTTTTCTCCGCAGACGAACGCCGTCCGCTTTTTGCTGTCGTGTGGGTACGAATTCTAACGCATTAAAAACGAACCACGGGCTGGTGTTCATCACACACAAATTCGAATATTCTTATAACCAAACTTATTTTCTATTTTAATCCAGTAAATACCCTGGTTTCTCCAAGATAGCACGGAGCAATTTTTGCATGTACTGAATTCCGTGCGATGTTCGGTTTATTTTTTAAATGTATTCCAGCCTTAAAAGGACACTGACGCCCCCCCAAAGTTTAGGCGATTCTTATGGTGTCAGAAGACTACGTAATCAATATTTTGCTACAGCGTCACATGCATTTTTAACGAAGTAAAAACAACAAGAAAACAACTGCACAAAATGAAGACCGAAACTTTACTGGGGAGGAAGAAGAAATATAGAGGAGGAGAGAGGTGGCGGAAGTCACGTGACTGTGCAATTTGTTTTTTGCAATCAACGTATTTGCAGTTTCCTAGAAGCCACAAAAAAATGGGTATCGTATTTTTTTCTACTTTTAATATTTAGTGTGAGCCTCCGATGGGCCACGACTTTGATTATATTTATTGCTTGTGTCTAAACCATAGTAAAAGGCACGTGACCACGGAGAAGAAAGTGAGCGCGACTCAAAAGTGGCCAGTTCTCGATCGGAGGTTTTCGGTCAAAGAAAATGAATTTCGAGCCAAAAATTATGTTCTGGGTAGTTGGGCTCTCATATGTTATGTACAAATAAAAACCTTGGCGAGCATAAATGTGCTGCGTAAAAAAAACACTAAATTAAAAAAAAAATTGAAAGAGATTAGATGGTACACGTGACTTAAAAAATGTTTTACACAAAAACAAATTCCTGAAATATTTAGGCTTTCATATGCAATTTAGGTAGCCCTGCTCTAGGCCACTCCGATGAGGCGAAATGCACATCTTTAGCTAAGATACGCTCCGTTTCTCGCATGCCATTGGTGGAAGAGACGATTGACGTATGGAATGTTCTTCGTAAAATTGTTTCTCCCTGCCGTGGTGGTCTCATATTCGACATCTTTTACGTTTAAGAAAAAAACGATATAAATAGTCACTATATTGTTGAGATATCACGAGATCGCCTTTTCCGCTTCGGTTTCAAACGATAAGAAACATGGCTGCTGGCGTTTACGAAGAGCGATTTATGCACCGCGTAGCTCGTTGATTTCGGCTATTTTTATGAGTGCGAGTTGTTTCGCGTTCACCGAGATGTTCAGAGGATCTCAACCGACGTAGTTCGTCGAAAACAGCTGTCGCCAGTACACAACTCGGAAGCGCTGTGCGGGCAGGGGCGGATCCAGAACTCCGTTTTGGGGGGGGGGGGGGGAGGAGGGCGGAAAAATTTTTAAGGATACTATTCTCCCATTCTTTCTTGTGCAAGGGGGTCCACCCATTTCAAATTTCCCTCCGAGAAGGAGGAGGGAGGGGGTCGACTTTGTTTAAGGGGGGGGGGGGCGGCCACCCCCCCCCCCTTGGATCCGCCACTGTGTGCGGGTGCTTGTTTTCGTAGCGGGACTGGCGTGAGCCTATAGCGTCCCACGTCAACTATTTTGCTTCATCTAGCTGGATGTGTTCGTTTGCGCATTTTGGTGCCGAATAAATGTATCGGTTCTCTTAAAAGCGGCCCAGCTACTCTGAGAATCGCGCAACCGTCGTGATTGCGACCATGGTTTCAGTACACAGCTAAAATCTGCGAGTCATTTGGCTGGAAACAATCAGGTGTTCGCCTCGCATCAGGTTTGTCCAGGTATGTTTCCCTCATTTAGTTTTGGAAGGTTTGTACATCTCGCGTTCTGAGCGGCGCTTACAGAGCGAATATTTGTACGTCGCGTCATAATTGCGCGTCAGGACGCGCACCCACTGCTCGCGGAAGCTATGCAAGAAAACAACAACAAAAAAACCAAAACAACTGCATATTTAATTTGTCATTTTGCTTTTAGCCCTTTCCGTCGCATTTTGCCGATATTGACAGATGCTGAGAGACGCCAGCGTTGGACCGTGGATCGGGCATGAGGAACGCTAGAACTCCGTTTTCACGCTGGCTCTTGCGAGCGTTGCAGACGGTTTTCGATTGGGGCGGGATAGCAGACGGACGCAAGCGATGGCGGATGCCAACGGGCATTCCAGGTGCACGGCAGTAGGGTGTGCTCTAATAGCAGACAATGCGCTGCCGCACGTCTGCCCTCACCACTAACAGACGGTATCATACGGCAGACTAGACGCACCGGACGTCGCGACAGGGAGATATTATGCTTGCGAATGTGTTCAACCAAGCAGTTAAGTCATTCAGTACATAGGCGGGGCGTCGTACGGGTATGGGTCATATTTATGCCCTTTAAAACGCGCTATTTGTCTTTATTGTGTCCCTTTAAGACGGGAAAAAAACGCAAAGCGAGCGAAGAACACTGCCCCCGAAGGTGGAGCCGCTGATTTCTATTACTATTTGCTGGATCGCGCATCCCCTCATCGAGCCCATTGCGCCATTGCGGCCACCGGTTGGCCATCTTACGGCCCCCCTGAAGCGTTGTCCAAGGCTGTGGTCACATAACCTTTGCATCTGTTGTCGCGTGACCTACAGATGGTAACCATGGTCATTGTCTAGGCTTGACAGCCGCTAGAACGAGTGCCGTAAGATGGCCGACCAGTGGCCGCATTTGAGGAGGGGCGATCAGCGTTCCAGCAAACGGTCATAGAGATCAGTGGGTGTGACTCAGTGGTCCGACTTTGGGGCCGGTGTTCTTTTATAGACTTAATGTAATAATATGGAGGGATAGGTCCTATGCATTCTGCGTGCATTCCGGCCGCTTCGGAACGGCGGGCATGGTCCCAGTGGATTTGTTTAAGAAAAATCAAAATACCCGCCCCTACACGCGTGTTCGATATTCAAATGAAAGCCCCCTGAAATAAATGTCCAACTCCATTCCTTCAGTTATTTTCGACATTGTGGAGGGTTCTTACGTATAACCTATTTAAGACATTTTTGATGACCTTAATATTATAAAAAAGCTCATACTTAATCCCCCCCCCCCCCTCAAATTCAGTCTTAGATGTTCAAAATAAAATGATCGAATGTTGCGAAAATCTAGCAAATTTGGAACCGATTTTTTCATACACCCCATTTCTTTATTTGCTTAATGTTTTGTTAATAGCAATTTATGACTGCAATTATTCAGAAAATATTAATAGAAGATGTAGCATTTTATTTGTATGACAGCTTTTTCAAGCTGGCTTCTTGTCTGTTGTGCGTTGTGCATGTCTGCGTCCTGGCATGAGCGCTATTTTGGGGCCGGCAATAGAACATATATATGGGGAATATTTGGGGCCGGCAATAGAACATGTACTATTTTGTGGATATGATAACTGACCAAACATTAATACTTTACCTAAATTGTAAGTTTAAAACAATTGAAATTGTTCTTAATGCGGAGTTTAAGTTATTTTACTCCAACAAATGCTTGCCGTTTTACGACGCACATCTGACAAGATTCAACCTCTATTACCTGCCATATAAACAAAATAATATATTTTATGATTATATTTTTTTATAAAACACTAACACCTTTCTGCTAATGAAACATTAAACGAATAAAGAAATGGAGTTCTTGTGAATACCAATTCTGAATTTGCTAAATTTCCGAAATATGCTATAATTCGAAGGCATGTAATAGATTATATATAAATATATATATATATATATATATATATATATATATATATATTATATATACATATATATACATAACATTAAATTTATGCTAAGTTACAGCTTTTTAATTATATCATGGTAATTAAATTATCTTAAATAAGTCACACGTAGGAACTTTTCAAACTTTGCCAAAAATTATCAAAGGGACATATTTGGACATATTTGTTTTATAAATTTGTCTATACCACAATATTTTTGTTTTTAATTAATGAAGCACGGTGAATTTATTTTGAAAGTGTCGCAGAAGAGTCCAAGTGCAGTAGGGTGAAAAGTTTACAAAATAGCGATCGGTCAAACATGTATGCGATCCTCAACTGGTGGAAGAGTTTTCGCCTTCGACGCATCAACGGTAAGTAAATTGAAAAAAAAAAATCCGCCGTTCGCGCCCTCATTCATCTTAAGAATGCTCTCAAAACATATATTTTTTTTTCGTTAAAATTAAAAAATTCAACCGCAAACCCGTGACTTTGTGATGAAAACGCCCATATATTCTGTCATAGAAGAACACCCTGTATAGTTGACCTTGCCATTCCCGAAGTAACAAATATGTGCGGAATAATGTGACATTTTGTTTGATGTGCGTTTCCTGAATGATGGGGCATGAACTATTTGACGAAGTTCTGGTGTGTTGCTGCATTTGTCGAATGAGCATGGTGCCGAGGACTTATCCGCTAGCATTTGATGTGGCGAAAAAAGGTTCTCTCACCCGTGGTCTTCCACTGATCACAGGAATGGCCACAAGAACTGGAAGATAAATTGTACTGTTACAGGACAGAATGGAAACACAGAAGCACGGGACCTTACCTAAACACAGGATGACTTTCATGGTTGTGCCGGCTGTTCTTCTGGCTTCTGTAAATATAGAGTGATGATTTAATTATTTACACAAATACCTGCTTAGATCAATTCCGACATTCAGTCTAGCCACTTCGATAATTATCATCAGCTAAGAGTATAGAATCGGTAAATGCTACTGGCAGCCTTTTGATGGCTAGTAAAGGAAGGATATAAAAACAGAAACTGGTACGAAACCTGTGCATTCCAGACGTTTGTGCACCGTATTGTTGTTCAATGAGCGAGTGAGGCAATGTTTTATTTATGAGAAGAAACAAAAAATAGTGAGAAATGGGGGGAAAGGGGGGGGGGGCGCCGGCAACCCTCGGCCTTTGTCATCGGTTACGTGAGGAGACTGCACCGCTCTAAAAGAAGCCCGTGCGTCTACTTTCCGCACAACACCAGGAGAGCCAATCAGCGCAACTTACGGAGGCAGCTATAAGTGAATGGCGACGCCGAAACATATGTTTAGACCAAACAACGCAGTCTAAGTTGTGACATTAAGCAATGCAAAACGGCACGCTTGCTTTGCTTAACGTCACAACTCAGACTACGTTTGTTGGTCTAAACATATGTTTCGGCGTCATCGTTCGCTGAGCTGCTTCCGTAACCTGCGCTGATTGCTCTCAAGTGTTGTGCGGGAAAGTAGACGCATAGGCTTTTCAGGGTGTGGGTTGGGGAAGGGAGTTAAGAGCATTGAATAAGCCCTGCCAACTTGATGTATAGTCGACCAGAGAGTATAAGTGTTCGGGAAAAGCCTCTGGAAGAATACCTCAGTTGTTGTTCGATGTCAGCGTGACGAGATTTATAAGCTTCTATGCGCTACAAATTTGAGGATGTCTAGTAAATCGTTTAGAATGCGCGGCTTCGGCACGCCCCAGACAGCTCATGACAACAAAATATAAAAGTGTGAGAAATATAGACGTCCAAAAAGAAGGAAAAATGAAACCAGCGACGTTTCGGGCGCACGCACTTCGTCAGACTACGAAAACTAACGGAAGCCGAGGAAAATAACGCGAATGCTGTCGCAACATGACGCCAAAAAAAAAAAAAAAAAAATTGGAAAGGGCACAGCAGCAAAGGACAACCAGATGGGGGAGACGAAGGCCGGGAAGTGGGTCACAACAGCTACGAACGGGGAAGAACGGGAGAACGAATGAAAGTGCGAGAGGGACTTCGCAGAAAAATTAAGGAAAACTAGGGCTGGGCGAATGATCGATTAACCTTCCGATTAATCGATTAATGCTTTAATCGCGATACATTTTTTAAGCGCCTAATCGGTTGAATTGTGACGAACCAAAACAAAACAAGAAAAAAATAAAACATAAGCTTTCCTCATCTGGCAAACTTGGATTGGAAACAAAAATAGCACAGATTTTCACCGAGTCTTAGAGTTAGTCAAGTGATTTTGGTCATGGAATGTATCCAAAGTGAGCAAGTTGGTTACCAGCGACGTTCACGTTCCTCCCAAAGTCGACGTGTGAGCCACGCGTCCCGTCCTTCAGCGGCGGCGGTCCGACAGAAAAGCTTGGCGCCTTAGCTGGACAGTCGACTGGATATTCACGGGTCCAATTTCGGACATTCCGCCGACTGAGTTTCCCTTCAAACTAGCGATAGCACAAAGAGGGAGGACGACACGTCTACATGGTTAGCGGGGTGTCGGCAGCTGCCGGGCCCGGCGTGGCGTTTCCTCGGCTCAAGCCAAAGGCCGTCCATGCCCTCGAAGAAATCGCTGGGCACCCTCCGAAAACTGCAGAGCCCGCAATAGTAAAAACTGCGCGCAGCAATGGCGGAGGATTAGTCCGAGAGAATCAAAAGCACAAATTAAGTTATTAAATTTTTATTTTTCGTTCTATTCTACTCGGGACTTCGGGGTAAACAATTGTTCGCGCCTTCTACATTTCTTTACCGAGTGTCCTCATCTGCAATTGGTTGGGTCGAGGACATATCAGTCACGCTAAATTTAAACTGATAAATTCCTTGAGAGGGAAGAGGCGCGGCGTATCCTACGCCACTTTTGAGTTGCTTCAGTATTAGACACTTCGTAGATGAGTACACCAATCTGAAGGGCAAAGGTTACGTGAAATTTAAATTTAATGTAAGCTGCAGGGGCGACGTTTCCAACCCACAGCAAGGCGAGAAGATTATATTGTCACGAATGACAAATGATGAAGTGGCGAATGACTGAAAAAAAAAAAACAAACGTTTAATGGGGCGAACTTGTGCCCAAAACAAAATAGAAGAAGGTTAGCGTTGCAGGCGTCGATGTCGGCTTAACAGCAGTATCGAGCGCTGGGGCGAGACTGACCCCGGCATGCCACGCGGAGCCCCTTATGCACACGCGTGGCCTTCTGGAACAATCGGCGTAGAACGTTCGGCGCGCAGAACATTCTAACCTCGAATAAGAAACAGGGTTCTCGAATTCGCCAGGATGAGACGTCCACAAAAACAACAGAAAGGTATAGCCGCGGCCAGGCATCGAACCTCGGCTCTCTGCGTGGGGGCGAAGCACGATAACCGTTCCGCCACGGGCACGCTGCCTACCTGGCCGGCTGCGCGCGCGGCATTACTCCTTCCTTTAAAAAGTGGATCGCCCCGATGCAACACAGAACAGATCAAAGCAAACAAAAAGAACGGTAAACTGAAGAGTCATTTGGAACACGAAGTCCACAGTCCTATCGAGCGTAGAATCGCTTGAGTCGACCGACGTGAACCACCTCGGGTCGCGGTCGGCGTCGCGATGATGCGTGCGTTCCGTCGGGCACCACTTCGTAGTTGAGATCTCCTAGGCGTCGAAGGACCTTGTATGGTCCAAAGTAGCGCTTTAAAATCTTTTCATTGAGGCCGCGACGTCGTATAGGTGTCTACACCCACACCCGGTCTCTGGGCTGGAAATGAACGTCCAGACGACGAAGGTTTTAGCGGCCAGCGTCGACACGTTGCTGGTCTTAGATCCGGGCTCGGGCGAGCTGGCGGACTTCTGCTTGTTGCGCAACCAGCTGGGCGTCGTCACTTCTGTCGCCAGCTGGCTCGTGAGGTAGCATGGCGTCTAGCATCGTTGTTACCTTGCGACCATGCACCAGCTGAAATGGTGTAACACCAGTGGTCTCTTGCACCGCTGTGTTGAAGGCGAAAGTGACATACGGCAGGACCTCATCCCACGTCTTGTATTCCACGTCGACGTACATCGACACCATGTCGGCGATGGTCTTGTTTATGCGTTCCGTTAGCCCATTAGTCTCGAGGATGGTACGCTGTGGTTCGCCGGTGGTTGGTGTGTCTGAGACGGAGGATCTCTTGCATCAGCTGTGCCATGAACGTTGACCCGCGATCTGTAATCAAAACTTTGGGAGCTCCGCGTCGGAGGACGATGGACTCGATGAAAAACTTGGCGTCTTCAATAGCAGCCCCTGAAGGAAGGGCTTTCGTTGCGGCGTATCGTGTGAGATAATTTGTGCCGACGATTATCCAGCGGTTTCCCGACGTTTACGGCGGAAAAGAGCCAAGTAAATCCATTCCGATCTGCTGGAATGGCGTGGACGGGGGAACAAACGGATGCAGAAGTCCTGACAGCTTCGTCGGTGGCTTTTGCGTCGCTGACACTCGTGGCATGATCGAGTGTAGATGTGGACGGTCTTCGGTAGCCTCGGCCAGTAGTACTTTTCCAGAATCCTGACGAGCGTCCTGCTGTGGCCAAGGTTCCCAGCCGTTGGATCGTCATGTAATCCTTAGAAGATTTCTTGTCGAAGGCTGGAAGAAATAACCAACAGCCACGCTGTGTTGTTGTTGTCGAAGTTCTCCTTCTACAGCACCCTACCCTTGCCATATGGAGAAGGTAGGCAGGATTCGTAAGAAAGCACGGGGAACCGTACTTGCTTGTCCCTCTAGGTGCTCGATGAGTATTCGCAGTTCAGGGTCGTCTCGTTGGAGTGCTGCCATGGCGCTGACATCCAGAGCGCCGAGCAAATACTAATCGTCGTCGTCTTCGGTGCAGGCAGGACCGGCCTCGACGGAGGCCCTTCACAGGCAGTCGGCGTCATTGTGCTTCCGGCCGGACTTGTACACCACGGTCATGTCGAACTCCTGCAGTCGTAAGCTCCACCTGGCGAGGCGTGCGAGAGGTCCTTCAGATTCGCGAGCCAGCAGAGCGAGTGGTGGTCTGTGACCACGCGACAAGGACTTCCATACAAATATGGGCGGAACTTTGTTCTTGCCCAGACGACAGCAAGGCACTTCCTTTCAGTCGTTGAGTAGTTCCTCTCCGCTTTAGACAGCGCCCGACTTGCGTATGCGATGACTCGCTCTGCCCCGTCCTAAGTTGGAAACTCTCTGGAATACAGGCTCTCTAGTAGACTCCAGCGAAATTGACGCCGCGTAGCAGCAACGCCGCTTCGAAAGAAAGTATTTTCGCCTCTGTCGTCTGAATTTCGCTGCTTGGTTCTCGTAGGCTGCGTGCATGCATGGCTTGCGCCTACGTCACAAAACGACGTCGAGCAACACAGCCACCATGCTGGTGGTTGAGCCAGTGGCGACTGACAGTTAGTGAGAGCCGCGCCGCGTTCGGCTGTAGCAATGTCTACGCATCACGGCGGTTTATTTTTTCAGCTGTGCCCCGCGACCGTGGCTGTCAAGGGAGAGAAGGTACGAGTGGCAGAGAAGTGAAGCGGCCGAACATTACTGAGTTTGCGGGACGCATTTTGTAGCAGCGTGTGACGGCACTTTTCTAACGTGTTTATGTTCGTGAACGCCTTTGCATCGGCTTAGCGCATTCGTGATGTAAATGCTCCTTGACTTTCGCTTCATCACGCCGCTTCCACGCTCTCTTGCCGAGTACGGGAAAGCGTGTCGCGCAGCCAGCATAGCATGAACGGGCGGCGGTCGGTCGGTGGTGGCCGCCGAGTCCACGCTGGCCGAGCCGTCGCTGCCGGTTTATCGGCTTGTGCCGACCGCGACTCGGTAAACGTTGCGTTTTTTATCAGCTAGCGCTTCGCGAAATCGGAACAACTTCGCTACTCAGAAGATATTTTAATAGTTTTTCTTATATAGAGCGCTCTTGTCAAAGAAATGTGGGATTCCAGTGATTCATACGCATTGAACCGCGCAATGAAGCTTGTTTTGCCGACACGGCAGCCTTCGCGACAAAATCTTGCGTAGCCCGATTGCACCGATGCCGAAACATTCCGCACGTACTGGCTAAACGTCATCATCATAAGCACAGCACGTATTTTAAGTTCATGTGTCGAAAGCTCTATCGTACTTTTCCTTGAAAATACAGTGCATGTCAGCTCAAGACCGGGCTATTCGCGGCCTTGCTAAGCGCATATGCGCGGTGCAGTCAGCCACCATGCAGCATGGCGTGGGGCACCAAATTTTCCCTTGCGTGACGTCACGTGCAAGCTATATATAGCTTTACGCGCTTGTTTATTAAGATAGACTAAACATTCGCGGTTCAGTGGTGCCGCAACAAAATAAGGGATGAACAAGGACGTGATAACGTCTAGGTGGTGTGCAGAGTTCCTCATCAGGCAAGTAGAAAAACAACGCCATCAAGGAAAACAAGTTCCCATGCCAAACTTATAGTGAGACCCACGGACTGGAGTTAATTTATAAAAAAGAAATCGCTGCTATACTTACCTCAGTAAACAACAACAAAAAATAATAAAATAAATGTTTAGAAACCGTTTTTTTATGGCGAAGGAAAACGAATATCACCACGCTGTGCATATAAAACATAAACAAATTCGAATGTCATAACATTCGTGATCGAATCTGATTACGATGGCGTATTCATTGGCGCTGAAACCCATTCTCACATCTCCCAGGTACCAATTTACGCGAAGACATGATTTTCGCGAATCACATATCACAGGAAAAAATTGGTCGGGCTAACTTGTTAGGCAAAACGTCAATATTGCGCGAGCAATATTGAAGCTTCGTTCAGTCTCGGATAAGGTAAATACAACGCACAGAAAGACGAAGACGGAGTGAAGAATACAGGACGAGTGGGCTGTGGTCTTCTCTCCGCGCTCGTCCTGTGGTCTTCTCTCCGTCCTCGTCTTTGTGTGCGCTGTATTTACATTATCTCGTCACGAACCAACTCGTCCATAGATTCCAACTTTAGTTAAGCATCAGTTTAAATTCGCACAAACACACATCTATAGGAATTCTGTATAGGTCGATATCTTTAAAAAAAGTCAGAACCCGCACCAACCTGAACAACTGTACTCTTGCCTTCGCCGATATTCCTTAGCTGAAGCATATTAAGGCGTATTTCTGCGTCACGATTTTGGAGACTTTACGACAAGTGCTACAATCCCGTTTTCACTTGGTAACGCAAAAGAACATTCTCTGTACACTTGCAATCCTGGGGATCGTAGAACCGGGGCACGGCGGCTAGCAGAAACTCATCGCCCCATGCACTCCTCTATCTGAGGGGGGCGTCGATAAAACTTCATCTTTTGTTAGGGGAGGGATTTGTGACGGGGGTCACTATACTTCGTTTCAGCTTGATACCCAGCCACACCTGACGCTACGAACTAATCAAGCAGCGTCAAGAGCACGAGTCACTGGACCTTTTTTTTGGTTTATGATTGCTTCTGTGCGCTGTTTCATTGGTCCCATCAGCTCGTAGTGTCCGCTGCGTCTGGAATTAAGGTGAAACTAAGCATAGTTGTTCGTATCAGAAATTGACTCCAAAGTTTCTCAACCTCTCGACCAACCCACTGTTTCCAAACAAGCCCGCGTTTGCCCACACCGTGTGCGGGCAGTGCGGGCTGCGCAGAAACCAGATTCGCCCGAGGCGAAGCATCTGCGCATGCGCAGTAGCACGTGCGGTGTAACGTCAGAGATTTGAGTTGGTCAATATGAGGTCGTTCATTGTTTTCTTCAAACGTGAACCCAAAAACGACGTTCGATGCGCGTCGGATAAAGCCAGCGGGAACCCTTCTGCGCAATTTGACGACCTTCCAGAGGACGATGGCTATGTTGTTTTACAATAGCTTGTCATCCTTCCAAGAGGCTTGGGAATTTGAAATATATTTCACCTCGCCAAGTTGTGTGCTCTAAACATAAACCAGGACGTCTAGCTACGTCCAAGTGCGCCAATCGAGTTGGATTAAAAAACGACAGCGTTTTCAGACACTTTTTTTTTATTGCGATACCATTGCAACGCAGTCAAAACAAGAGGAAAAAGGATGTTGGCCAGTTAATAGTGCTTTCGTGGGAAGGCCGGCCAGTGACAGCTGCAGAAAACCAACGTCGTCCAGTGACTGAGACCTTCAAGGCGAGACTGCCCGGAAATTATAGGGAGGCACCGACGTCGGCCAGTAAATGGCACTTCCTTGGCTGAGCCAGTCAGGTAAACCAGCAGGAAACTGATATCGGCGGAGCAGCCGGTCGGAAATTATAGCAAGACATCGATGTCGGCCAGTAAATGGCACTTTCTTGTTAGGGCCTGCCAAGGAATCCGTAAGAAAACCGATGTCGGCCAATGATTAATTAGGACTTGCACGGCGCGACTGGTACAAAATGATAGCAAGACAGCGCATCGGCCAGTATATGGCCCTTTCTTGGCAGCTAGGGCCTGCTAAGGACACCATCAGACAACCGATATCAGTCAATGATTAGGAGTTTCACGGTGCGACTGGTCGAAAATTAGAGCAAGACACAGCTGGAATACCGGTAAACCACGCAAGGCTGGACAAAGCTGGAATACCGGTAATCCACGCAGCTTTGTACGCTTCCTTGCGCTTAGTGGACGGAATGGTGTTCTTTCGGGACACAACTATTTGCGCTTCTCCAAGAGGCTCCCCGAAACTTCTGCCCTCTTGTCGCTTCCCTTGGGTTGACTAATGGTGGCCTGCTCTCTGGAATTGCTTGTGTCTTTCCCGGTATCTGCGTTGTTTGAGTTCACTTTATGAAGAAATCGATCCTACTTTATTTCACCAAAATAAGCGCGAAAAGAAAACATCCCGAGGTAATAAGTCATCCCGGCAGTGAGGAGACGGCTAAGCCTCGGGAGGCTAAAGGTGTACGAGGCTGCGATGACAAATCCCCGTGGGCGGAAAGTGCGACTCCCATTCGCCTCGACCCGGGTAAATACTCCCCTGGTCATAGATCACGTTCGTTGGCACGCGAGCTGAGAAAACTGCTCGATCCTTCCGGCTTGCTTTGAGCGTGGGTTGGAGCAAGCGCCCTCCCCGAGGCGTCTGCGACGGGCTCTTCGCCAACTCCGAGAGACGGGCGCTAACCAACGCCAGCTTCAGCTACCGCTGGGACCGAAATTCCGCGGCGGGTCCCAATGAAGTTCCCTCTGCCGTTACACTTCGCACCCTCATCCGCGTCCCAGACAATTCACCGCGATGCCCAAGGACTAGAAAACTAAACGCATGCGTGATATACATGACGAAAATCGCACGCAATGGACCTTTTTCACATACCGACGGCACCAGGCGGTGGCTGCACGAACTAAAAATCGAGGAAGGGACCTACCTGCGATACCAATCGATAATGGGAGCTACGCTACCAGCTTCTTCGTTCTCTGAGCAGCGGGGCGTGCCCAACGCGCCGTCCAAGTGGGGCATCCGTGGCGTCCACTTAAACGTCGTGTTATTCTTTCCGTCCGCTTTCTTTTTTTGCGTAACACAATTATATGTATGCTCCAATTACGTTTGCTACTCGCTGATCTACAGCCATCCTTCCGAATTTCCTCGAGTTTTGGTTTCAACTTCCGCCGCTTGGCATCGGGCGCTCGCGCGTGCGCAGAACGCTTCTCGGAAAAGGTCCATTCCGAACACGGCAAAATAATTGTGCTCCAAATATTTGACAAACAAACCGCGCGAGATCTTCGAGCTATCCTCCACTCATTATCCCTTCTGCCCTAATGAGAATTATCTCTCACTTATGGTGCAAAATGAGGAAATATACCCAAGTCGGTAGCGAGATCTGAGCGATAAATGGCACCAGCCTTTGTCGCACAACACAAAAGTTTCGGCGACGGGTCGAAGGTCCTGGCCATTGAAAAGAATAAACAGTTGCGACCCTGTTCAGTGATAAAGCCTCGCTACGGCACGCGGGTGGCTCTGGATGGCACAAGTGCCCGAGCAGCCGATTCGCGATGGAGGGAAATGAGCTCACCGCTGTAGTGTTTGTACTTATGCACTTTTTATGGCAATGAAGCCAAAGCTATTAATATCCATGCGTTCGCACACCTGGAGCGCCCATCAAAGCTGTGTACTTGCGGTCTTCACGTATCGAATGCCAGAAAAAATTGTTCCCGTGTATAGTGAGGCTGGACCAAGTAAATGAATACTTGCTGCAATCTCCTCGCTCTTTTCTAGGACCAGCTTAAAGCGACCTACGTCGCCGCTCTGCGTCCGTGAGCAACTCGAGCGATGATGCTGTTCGTCTTTCCTCGCCTTTATTTTGGCGAGTAAAGACGCCAACATATATTCTGAGCAGCGCCCCATTGATACAAAACGAAGGGTTTTCCAGCAACGTAATCGAATTCCCCTTGGAAAGAGGAAATATGCCTCTTTATATACACACAAGTAAAACAAAGGTCATTCTTTTTAGCCGAAAATTAACAATGTGTCTACACTCCAAAAAAAGCCCGTGCGTCTACTTTCCCGCACAACACTCGGAGAGCCAATCAGCGCAACTTACGGAAGCAGATCAGCGAATGACGATGACGAAACACATGTTTAGACCAAAAAACGCATTCTGAGTTGAGACATTAAGCAATGCAGGTGTGACGTTTTGCATTGCTTAATGTCACAACTCAGAGTGCGTTTTTTGGTCTAAACATGTGTTTCGTACATCGTCATTCGCTGATCTGCTTCCGTAAGTTGCGCTGATTGGCTCTCCGAGTGTTGTGCGGGAAAGTAGACGTACGGGCTTTTTTTAGAGTGTATAGGATGGTCCAATGCAGCCCTCAAAACGTCGTCCGGAAAAATGCGATAAACAAAACCCGTTCTTTTTCTTTTTTTTTTACAGTTTTTTTACAGCGAAGCTGTTTATGGCTACGTTCTGAAAAATGTTGCGTGCGCGAACAGAGCGTGTAGATCGAGAATTCGCGGCGTCATAGTCTACCCAACCAATCGTAGTGCCTCGCTCTCTTCTGACGTATAGTTATCACCCTAGCGACGTTATTAGCAGTTGCACTTTGGACTTGCTATGGGCAGGACGCGCGTAGTTCGCCTTGAGGAAGAAGAACGTGCCCTCAAAGAGCGATAACGAGCGCAAAAGCGCGAATGGGCGCGAAAGCGACGAGAAGCCGCTACCGCTGAACGCGCACCGGCCAGCGGGTCGGTACCATCGAGTTGCTGCTCTCTGACCGACGAAGAACAACAGCCTGCCCGTCTACACTCTGAAAAATACCTGCGCGTCTACTCACCCGCAAAACACTTAAAGAGCCAATCTCTGCGATCTACGAAATCAGCTCAGCGAATGATGAGGCGAAACATTTATTTAGACCTCAACATAAAGTCTGCGCTGCGGCATTACGCAATGCAAGCATGACGCTTTGCATCGCGTAATGCCACAGTGCAGACTTCCTTTTTAGGTATAAACAGATGTTTCGCCTCATCATTCGATGAGCTGATTTCGTAGATGCAAGATGGCTCTTAGTGTTTTGCGGGTAAGCACAAGCGCAGGCATTTCTTTAAGTGTAGAGGGTCGGTGGCAGCAGAAGCGGGAGTGTGATCGACGTCGTCGAGCGAAAACGACCGACGAGGGCGGGCCGCCAACGAGCGTATGCGATGCGCCCGTCAAGACCCCGAGTACCGTGAGTGGTCAATGTAGTCATCCCCATTCAGCTTCGCTGGTTATCCTTCTTCACAGAGTGGAAGGGCACCAAGTTTTTATAACTTCCAGAAGCCGAATTTCGGGAAATGTGTGCGGAAGCGTCTGGACTAGCTAGAGGGACAGCGAGCGCGCCGGAGCAGCCGGAGACGGAAAGGTTTTCTCCCTCTCCATGGGCGGGAGGGAGACAAAAGGCACCTTTTATGGGTGTCTCCATCTCCTTCTCCCGTTCAAAGTTTGCACGGAGGGCGAGGAGGGCCAGGAGGGCCGACCGCCTTTTCCTCCGAGGGGCTCTCCGGCTCGTCCGGCACGGGTGAAGGCCGCTCCAAACCAAGCAGGAAAACGTGTCCCGGAGAAATCCGGAGTGAGAGGAGTGACGTCAACGGTCATGCGAACGTGACGTTTTGCGACTCCTGCTTTGGGGTTCAAGGTTGAAAATATCTATCTTTTGCCGTCCCCGGAAAGAGCCGCGAAGCGTAGAAGAGAGCCGCGAAGCGCAGGAGAGTCCTTCTTTCGGCCAAGCAGCGGAAGGCGGTCCACCCCCTTCGCCCTCCTCGCAAACCCTGAATGGTGTGGGTTGAATTTGTCTTTGAATGAGATATCACGCTTGGAGCTAGCAAGGTGCTGGTGACGCCATCCTGATTTTACACCTCTTGTCTGATACTGGAGTGGTTCCGTCAGCGGAGGATTGGGACGCCAACGCTTGGTGCGGTCACAATGGACCAGCAATGTGGTGATTTAGACCAGTTGGTTTATTACAAAGGAAAAAACAGCGCCGAAAAATACAGGCACGAAGACGAAGAAAAACAGGACAAGGCGCACACTCAACTGAAGTTTATTGGAAATACCATGTTAATATAGCTAACAGAAAAGCAAATTTGTCATCCTTGTCTCTTCAGCCCGCGTTTCAGAAATTCAAACTCATTTGTAGACAATGATAAGGACGTGCCAAGCGTCCCTAGTGTGAGTTTTTCACAGTAACGAGAGAAAAATTCCAGTATTTACCGGTTCGCCCCGCTCGGAAATTCGGTCTACATAGCGAGGTATCCACATTAATGGGCCCGTATTAATGAGGCGTGGCTGTTGCGGTTTATTTTTTTGTTTCATACCCTCTTCTCAAAATTTGCGAAAGGTAGACGCTCACTGCCGTCATCGTTCCAGTCTTTCTGCAACGTTCACCGCGCACGGAGCAAAGTCCAGGTAAACGCCGAGAAAAGCCCACGAAGGAGAACGCTTCCCGCTTGCGGCTCTCCCAGGCTCAGCGCCCCACTCCCGTCCAGACACGCGGCCGCTAGCTTGGTCCTTCCTCTACACGAGTCAAAGGTTCGCCGTTTCGATGGCGAGAAGTGATCGATCGTCCTTGGGGCTTACGGATGAGCTCCTTCAAGGCCGCTGATGAAACCGCCGACGCGGCAGTCTCTTGGGCGCCGTACGCAGTCATCGACTGCACCGAGAACATGCACGGCGATGCAGTGGAGTATGCTTTGGAAGAAGTAGGTTGCCGTCACGCCGACAAATTGTCCCTCGTACGACATAAAAAAAAAAAAAAACGGAACAGTTTGCGGATAGCTTCGCTTCGATTGGTGTGGAGAGGTGATCGATTTGCAGTGGTTCAAGACGCGCTTGCGGGGAGCTGAAGAAGATAGAGACGGAGATGCACATTGGTTTTGCATTTATGCAGGTATCAGTAATAAGGAGAAGACCATAAAATATGACATTTTGCCCGCTTTTATTCGAGCTTTGCTGCTCAGTCCGCCGAAGAGAGCTGACGAAATGTTAGCGGAACGTCAGCTCACCGCAGACAGTTTGCCTGGCGCCGGCTGCCGCTCAAGCCTGCTTTTGTCGGAGAACGGCGAGATTTCTTTGCCATTAGGCAGATAGGTTGGTGGACGATTTCTGCCGGGCCACGCAACAAAATAGCTAGAATCAGATGCGGCTCCCGTAGTTGCGATGATAGTAATGCCATGACAACGCTCAACACCTCGCCGCCGGCACATTCGAAAGAAGCATTGCTTGGGGAATCATCGTGGCTTTTTGCAGCGTCCCTGTGCACTGCCCCACTAGCAGAACGGCGGCATGCACCGTTTGGAGCTGACACCAGGTGCCGCCGAGATCGCTTTTGCATCAGGACGGTGAGAGAGCCTTCGAGAGAAGAGACTGCGCGTTTTTTCCTACCGCGTGCACGATGCATGAAGCAACACATTTGGGTGATGCCACTTAATTCGAGTGAGTGTCCAGATTATGTTCAGCGCGCCTGGCGATTCTCTTGAACGCGGGTAGATGGCAGCCGAATCAGGGGGCTCATCTATCTGCATCATCCCCATTATATATCAGCACTTTTTCCCCATTATATAAGCTTGGAGAGTTTCTTCCTGTGTGGTCTGATCACCTTCATGGCTCCACCACGCCGCTCGCCGTTCGCGAACGTTCGCGAACCTATTTCACTGTATAGGCCTCTTGGTCGGAGCTGCCTCTACGTCGCCGTGAAACGAACCGGTCCTGGTTCGAGGCTAGCTCCGAACACAATCTGTCCGCCTCTCCTCCACAAAGAGAGCGGCGAGGGGCATCACCTAAATGAGTTTCTTGCATCGCGGCCGCACCGCATAAAAAAAGTGGGACCGATGAGAGGCGATAGTGATGGCTTTCACTTTCAAAACTAGAGTCACCGTTGCCACAAGCTCTGCCAGTCAATGCAACACCTAAAGCGTGTTACCTCGCGCTTTGCGAGTCGCTACGTCACATCCAAAAATGGCATACTCTCAGCGCTGGTTTGGCTACGATGGCTCGGAGCATCCGCCTGACATCTGGGCCATTTCGCGGCTCATCTTGAGTTTGCAAAGTGCACGTGTTGTGGCATTGCTCAGCCTGAGCGCGCGGGCCATACTCCGTTCCATCGTAGGTGCAAACAAAGCCAAACCTACGAGCGCAACATTTATACAGCGCAATTAAATGTTCCTATAGGGAGTATTCACTGTACGCTATATTTGAGTGCGCTGTTCAAAGCGCATGCTCAGAACGAGCTCGCAATAATAGGCTGCTAAGTTCGGCATTATTGATGGTGCGGAATTCCCGATGCAAAATAACTCTGGAAGCTGACCATTAGCACACGCTCGCGAGTCACGTACACAGTTAAGGCCGCCAGTGAATATTCCCTATTGCACCAACTTGGCCTTTTCCAGAACCTGCATCACTCTGCTATTTGAGTTTGGCGACTTGACCGATTCAAAGAACAGAGTTGAATGATCACATTAAAGTATAAATCGCATGTAAGCGGTTTAACGAGCGACAAGACAAGCGACGACGACGAGGATCCGCTGTCGCTCGGTGAGTCGCGCAACGAGGTAAACCGCATGAAAGCGACGGGAGCAAGCCACTATACTTCGTTTCAGCTTGAGTCCAGACGCAGCCAATGCTACAAGCGCGAGCCTGTGGCCCTGAACAGTGCTTGCACTGCACGGGCGCGCGTGCTTGGCAGGGACTCTGAAAGCCCCGAGCTCGCGCTTGTAGCATCGGCTGCGTCTGGACCCAAGCTGAAACGAAGTATAATTTTCAGTGTTGCCTCGGTGCGCGTTACTCGTGAACGTTCGATGCGAGGGACACTGTGATGCGGCTCCACGCAATAGACTAATTGTGTGATTTGGGCTTGGCATGGGACATATTCCAAAGGATCCTTTCTCGCCCCCTCATCGATCAGGCGTTTACTCAGGCGGTGCTTGTCGTCGGGGCTATAATTACCCGTCGCAGCCGGTGATCAATCGAATCTTCTCAACAACACACGACCGAGAACAGTCGCGCAGTCTCTCGCGCAAAGTTGCCGCGCGCGCGAACCGGTAGTGACATAAAACGGAACGTTTCGTGCTATTGGCTAATAATCACTTCAGCCACTTCCGAGCGATGAGCGACGTTTTCTAGAAATTTAAAAACCGAGCGAAGCGACGAGCGACAGTGAGAAATCTTCGTCACTCGTCGCTGACTCTCGTCACTTCTCGCCGTCGCTCGTCTCGTCGCTC
Organism: Ixodes ricinus; assembly: GCA_037355805.1. Lineage (NCBI taxonomy): Eukaryota > Metazoa > Arthropoda > Arachnida > Ixodida > Ixodidae > Ixodes > Ixodes ricinus. The sequence goes on from JAZHYW010032718.1 coordinate 26,437, forward strand.
GCTAAATCGCTTACGCGGTTCAGCCTTGATCATCGTCACGAGATCATAATCAACGCCCGCCCTGATTGAGGCAACAAATGCGAAAAAATGGTATGGCGTTTCGAAACAGTTAAATGATGAAGTAAAATAAAACACCCAACAAAGAGCAGGCGCCAAAGAATGGACGTATGGTGCATGAATGTATAACCATACGTGCAGAAAACGCCGAGTATGCTCGGTAGGCTGCCACACTAGCGGCATAGTTGCCGCTAGTGTGGGCATGCGTTTATTGGGACTATTCACTGGCGCGGCCCTAGCTGTGTGCGCGAATGCTGAGCGCGTTCTGATGTTAAGCTTCCACAGTTCTTTTTGGAAAGTTCATTCCACATCATCAAGATTGCCGGTCTTATCAGCCTAGTAATGTGAGCTCGTTCTGGGCATGCGCTGTAAACAGCGCCCTCATATATGACGTGCGGTGAATACCCCCTATTCTCGGCGAGAACCACGCTAGGGGGCGCCACTGAGTAGCACGTGAATGTCACGTGATACCCGGACTGTGAGGATGCCGGGTTTGTTTACATCGCGCGCGGGAGGCGGCGCTGTGGTCGTTATTGTTCTTTCAGCGGTGACACAAGATACGCCACCGAAAAAGTATGCGGACAGCAAGTCGTCTGCTTCTTGGGCAGGGGTTGCGGTGACGTCAGAACGACGCCGAGCTCTGATTGGCTTTGATTGAAAACAAATAGTAAGTAGAGCTCAATGCTAGATGCCTTGAGGTCTACAGACTATTTGTTTTCACTCAGGCAATAAAAGCTCGGCGTTTGGACACCACTGCAACCCTTTTGCAAGAAGCAGACGAACTTGCGCTCCGCATAGGTTTCCATCCATATCCGAGGGAAAAAAACAACTGGGGAAGTAGAGGCTGTATGAAAACAGGGCAAAATGGAATGGGCGAGCGCGATGGTGTGCTAGAACTATTTATCAGATGCTTTCACGACGAATCGTGTTGTATTTTGGATTATGTTTTGCTTTTCTTCGCGAGTGTCGGTTTCGTTCTCCGTACGAATTCCACTCTCGGGCCTCTGCACCATAGAGTTATTATAATGTACGCTAGAGGTTCAACTGGCGCTAGTGTCTATGCGACTTCCGTAACGCACATTGAAGCAGACAGCAACCAGTCTACTTTTGCGGTGCTCCTGTGCATTCCTATGGGAAAACGCGCGTGCATTTTGTCTCTTCGCCGGAAAATAACACTGAACACTTTGGTTATTTGGGTCGTACCGAATAGTATGTACCTTGATTAACACTGTGAAAGTGTAATTGCTTTAGTTAGCGCATTTTTCTTCATCAGTGAACGATGTTTGACTTCGCTACATTTCAGTCCCAAACGTGTGTTCCGCAGCAGGTGTGTAAAACCAAGCGATGATTCAAAGCAAAATTACAATCGAAAGGAACATAGAGCGTGTTCAAGGCTCGCCAGCATTCCGGTGACGCTTATATATTGATAATATGCCAGTCCTGACACTATATGAAAATGACCCCGTCGTGCATAAGGGGATAAAAACATTCAAAACGTAGAGAATAAAGTCCGTGGGCTATGAAAGGTGTCTCTTCGTATTGTTTTCTCTGCTGGGCAGCTTTTATCGCGCACTTCTTCTCAAAGATTTCGAGCGCGCGGGTGATATTTTGAACGTAGAACAAGCAGCTTCGCTCAGAGCAGAAAGAATAAAGCGGTACTTACTTATTTAAAATCGGAATAGATTACGTGGCCTTCAATTTATTTGATCCTACATGCACGTGCAGTTACTGATTCAGTGTTACTGCGTAGTTCTTGCCGTCTTTCTTAAGATGTTCTTCGTCCGTTTGGCACGTATATCCCCCACGCTGAAAAGCGCCGACGTCGTGTTCGCGCTAACAGTGTCCGACAGTGCACAAAAATACACGTACGAAGCCGTTTTAGCACCGTTTTTAATGCGATGAATTTGAAAGAAAAACGCCGTAACTGACCAATTATTTCGTCGGCCTGACTGAGAAATGTTCCAAGCTACCTAGTACGTACGGATTATTTGGGATATTTGCTCTTATGATCGAGCACAGGGAGAAAATGCGTCTCATCATGTGCGCACTTATTTCACTTAGTTCCGAAAAATCGAGCTACCTGACATGTCACGTTTCGCAAGCTTAAAAAACAAACAAAAAACAGAAGCTTTTTTTTGCAGTTTCTTAACTTCCCGCTTCTTTCCTCAGCACATTAAAATGCAACGCAAACATCTATTACGCGTACATAGGTAGGTAATTAAATTTCTCTAATTTTTTTTTAAAATAATATCTAATTAACCTGTTTCTGAATTATATGTAAATGCGGCGAAAGGCATGCCGGATTACGATGTCTGCCATAGATAGTCAAAGAGAAGGCCTGCGCTTCTCTCACGTGATCGCTCTCCTGCCTCATCAACATGACCGAGAATAAACAAAGCCCACCTTCTCTTCCTTAATGAAATGTGATCTCACAGTAGCGCCAACACAGCAATTCAAACAACCTCGAAAGTCAAGTGTGATGAAAGTAAAAATACGCAGGCGAGCTGGCGAATGAACTCCACAATGAAAAACCCGCGGAAAAGATAAAATACCACACAATCACACACACTGTCTCAACAACCTTGCCCTGTGCGAGGCGCCTTTCTTAAATGGGCGGGTTGCTTCTGGAGCGCACAACCTTTCTGACCCCGCAGGGGGAACCTACAAACGCCACTCACCTGCTTGGTGAGTGGCGTCACCACAGACCCCAGCCATGTAAGTTCACAGACATACCCGCAGAAGGCACCTGCGTTACTAGGTGTTTGGTTAAGGGCTATTCACACGAGGGAGAAATCCGGGGATTTCTCCCCGGCGCAGCATTCCGCGACGAAAACGTCAGGCTTTGCGATGTGCAATAACCTCGCGTTTTCGTCGCGTGATGCGCGTGCCGGGGAGAAATCCCCGGGATTTCTCCCTCGTGTGAATACCTCTTTAGTGGCGTCACCACGAACCTCGAGTCATGTGGTTTCACCGACTTACGCCTGGCTGTGCGTGGCTTAGCCCGTTTCTCGGGAAAAGGGGATCCTGGTGATGAGGCTGAGCCCGAGGTACAATTGGACAATTCGGGGATCCACGGGCGAGGCAATATACCACTTCCGCCCCTGCTTTCCATAGACGAATGTCCTGGCTTGACCCAACCAGGATGATTCAGTCAGCCGCTTCCTCCACCTCTCCATTCTTTAACCTCTCCTCTTCTTTCTTAATTGACCTTCTTTAGCTGCAAGGGATAACCCTAGATGGCGACGAATCCCTCTTTAGGCCCACACTGGGTTATAGTTTCTTGGTAGCACTGGTGGCGTAATTATATGCCAGCTAAGCCATTCTTGCTATGGCATGTTACCTATCCCCTTGTTGGGCTCGGTGGGGAGTGGTGCGACACAGATTCCGACCACTCTTTGCCTTCTTATGGCGTCCCACTCAAAACCCCGTTCAGGGCAAGCCTTTAAGAGGCGCTGTCCTGAGCAGCTGACTATAGCCTAAAATTCGAACTCAGAAACCTTGACAAAGTTCTTGTAATTAATTCTGAGGATAACTCGAAGCCCGTAATAAAAATATCAACGTTTATTGTAGCAAAAGTCCTTGAAAACCCTATTGGGTATTTTTACAAGGCTAAGAAGTTTCACTTCTGGTGACCTGCTAGTCGAGGTAAACACCGAGACTCAAAGTCAAGCACTTTCTAAAATGACGCACATGGTTGACACTCAAGTGACTGAGAGCCCACATCGCACACTAAACACCGTGCCAGGTGCGCTGTCGGAGGAGGACCTCCTTGACGGTAGTGAGAAGGAAATTTTTGAGGGTCTCCGGACATCAGGTATTGTCGCGGTAAAGCGCGTTATTTTGCGACGGGATGGTATGAAAACCCTTACCCAGCACCTATGTTGTCAGTCTTGAGCGACACATTCAGCCAGTAACTCTCAAAGCGGGATACCTAAACTGCCGTGTTAGGCCGGATGTGCAAACCCTCAGTTTACGTTTCAAATGCCAGCGTTTTGGCCACGGCTCGAGGAGCTGTCATGGCAAGAACACCTGTGCCAAATGCGGAAGTTTAGAACACGTTGCAGTCGCTTGCGAAGGAGCTGTGAAATGTACCAATTGCAGTGGCCCACCCCCTGCGTATTCTCGTGGATGCCCCATCTGGAAACGCTGGAATCAGGAGAACGAGATTTTTTCTGTGAAAGCAAAAGCGTTTCACCTTCCTCGCGAAAGGTGGTTTTCTCGAGGTGATGCCCACGGGGCCTGCACCAAGCTTCGAGTCTCGGGTCAGCCAGGTCTTACCTAAAGACCTGGAGGCCCAGCCGAAGCCCCAACGCCCAGAAAGCCAGAGGTGCCAGGGCGCCTCCCATCCCAAGGGGATGGCTCTTCAGCACCTCTTGCCCCCAGGACAGACCTCCACTCGGCGTGCCTGCCCCTAGTCCTTAGGTCTCCTACCAGAAGGACGGAGTGAGTTCCTCGTTCTAGCCCTATTGAAAAGACTCCCACACCAACAGAGCAGCACGTACCTCGTGCTGCTCCTGTTCTTTTCCTTTGAGGAGGAAGATATGACAGTGGCTGACCCGCCACCCACCCCACCTATTCCTCCAGACTTGTCGAAATCGACATCCAAAACCCCCAAGAAACCCAAACCTAGGATGACTCCTCCCAAGCTGCCCCAGGAGCCGTAGGTGAACTGTCCTTAGTTTAAGTGATCAATATATCTTATTCATAAACAAAACTGGGTTCATTCATTGGAACTGCCGAAGTTTACTGCAAAACCTAGATGAGGTTCATTTTGTTCCTGGTTGAGCTACAGCCTAATGCTGTTTGTTTTACAGAAAACACTTCTTAATCGCACACACACAGATATTTTACGCCGTCATCGAATTTTATGAAACTATCGCTCATCAGCCCAGTCTTCTGCTGGTGTTTCTGTTGTCGTAAGGAGAGGCATAGCATGCGCGGAGGTCCCTCTTTGTACATCACTTGAAGCTGTAGCAACCCGTGTTTTAGTTTATCGTCTCATTACCGTTGTGTCTTTATACCTTCCTCCACATGTTCCTCTTCATATTCATGAACTCGAAGGTCTTATTGATCATTTGCCAGAACTCTCTTTAATTTTAGGTGATTTCAATGCTCACAATCCTATGTGGGGCAGTGACCGACTTGTCTCCCGTGGCAAGGTCATGGAACGTCTTTTACTGTCTTCTGGTTTGTGTCTTTTAAATAACAAAGAGCCCACATGTTACCGTGCATCTCATAACTCTTTCACATCCATTGACCTGTCTATTTCATCACACACATCGTTTCCTTCTTTTATTTATTTATTAGAATACCTACATCTCTCTTACGAATGCATTATTGTAGGGGGTAGAAAACACAAACCTTTAAACAAAATACAAAGCACAAATAAGTAAAAGAAAATTGATGATGTGGTAGGATTTCAAATGAAAATGACATCACAGCAACTTTGCAATATAAAACAGACAGATATGAGCACGAAATATTGACAGAAGTCAATGTAGCAATGTAATAACTAGTTGAACAGTAGGTTTTGTAGTGCTGCAAAAACACGAGGACGGAGGAGCATATACATTTTCAGCATTAAGGTTATTCCACTCATGGTCTATTCTGGGAAAGAAGGTGTATTTTAATATGTTTATCCTGGACATGTATTCACAAAATTAAGATTGTGTTCTGTACGGGCTTACACATAGGTTGCTCCTTTAATGCATTGTGTTTATCGATGCCATTTCTGTCTTATATATGTTATATAACAAGGAAAATCTTAAATATTTCTGCCGCTCTGCATGCAATGGCGAACCTAACTTACCACATATAGCAGAATAGCTTTTAGAGTAATCATAGTTGCCCGATACAAGCCGCGCTGCTCATTTCTGTATGCCTTCAAGCTCATCCATACTTGACTTTGTATCAGGGTCCCAGGCGGAACAAGCGTATTCTAAAATCGGACCCACGCTCGTCACATATAAGGTTTTTCTAAGCTGTACAGGTGCCTGTCACTTGTTAAAGAGGTGAGCCTATAGTTACATGTTTTTGTTTTCTCAACACTTTTGTGAGTAAGAACTACGTTTGCATTTTTTTTCAAAAGCTTTAAACAATCCATTTGGGAGCGACCACTTTCCGGTCATTTTTGGAAAGCAACGTCGCACTTCCCACCGTTTTAAAACGCGTTGCTAGGTGGAAACTAGAAAAGGCAGTCTGGGGACTTTTTAGATTGAATGCGACACTTGATGCCTAACTTCTTGAAACTGTCATCAGAGGATGCCACATTATATGTCACAAAACACATTATAAGTCACAGCGCTGTAGGGGCTATTCTACAGACTTCCGAAAATATTCCGAAGCTGTGTAAGCTGTGGTGGAACAAAGAATGTACACCAACCAGAACAAAACTGCATAGAGCCTGGGATACCTACCGACGCTACCCCACCCCTTCCAATAGAATAGAGTTTAAAATGAGCAAAGCAAAAAATCTATGAACCAGGAAACAAGCTAAACAGGGTACCTGGATGAAGTACGTCTCTTCAATCAACAGTTTTGCTTCAGCCAAAGAGGTGTGGGACTGGCATCGCAATCTCAAGGGTGATTATTGTTTATTTGTGACTCTTCTTTTAAATTCTTCTGCAGACTCGCTAAGAGATGTTGCTAATGCCATTGGATAGTGCTTCCACAAAGTTTCTTGCTGCAAAAATTACAGGACAAATTTTAAGCAGTTCCAGGCTCGTGCAAATTGTCATCGCATTAGTATGTTTGGCGGAAAATCTGCACGATAGAACAAGCCTTTCACGATGCATGAACTTAAATTGGCTCTTAGTATTAAGAAGCAGTCTGCCCCTGGGCCTGACAGGGTTCATTATGAGATGATTTGTCAGATCACCGCGGAATCTCTTAAGACTTCGCTTTGTTTTTTCAACCATGTGTGGGCGCGGGCATATTTTCCACAAGCCTGAAAGCAGGCAGATGTTGTACCGCTATTGAAACCCGGTAAAGACCCCTCGACCCCATGCAGCTTAGTCCTACTGCGCTTAAGAGTAGCCGTGGCAAAATATTTGACCGGATGATTAATAGGCGAATTGTGTACTTCCTTGAAACGTAGAATTTCTTTGATTAGAGACCAGTGTGGCTTCAGAGAAAGGGATCGACAGTCGACCACCTTTTGCGCCTGGAAACAATTATGCGTAAAGCTTTCGTGAATAGGCAGCACTGCGTGTCGGTCTTTGACATGGAGAAGGCGTACGACGCGGCATGGCGGTACGGAATATTTAAGGACCTGTTCGCATGTGGTTTACATGATCGCATGCTCTGCTGCATAAAAAAGTTAAAACCTTTCTGTGTGATCGAACCTTCAAAGTTGTACTAGGTTGTCCAGCGGCGAGGGCCAGCTACAGCTCGCAATAAATAAAATGAGTAAATGGGCCGACGAAAAGGACTTCCAGTTTTCGACTGAAAAAAACAAACTGTGTGTGTACCATTCTTCTTCGTCGAGGAATAACGCTGGATCTGGCTTTGTAGATCAATTGAACTCCCTTATGTACCCGTTAGGAACACAACTTTCTAGGCCTCATCTTTGACAGGAAGTTAAATTTGATCTTGCATCTGGAACAGTTGAAACTTAAACGCAAATATCTTCAAACTTAAATGCTTATATCTTCAAACTGAAATGCCAATATCTTCAAAGTCCTTTCACATAAGTCACGGGGATCTGACAAAGTGTCTGCTGTGTCTGCATAATTCTCTCGTGAGATCCCGCCTCGATTAAGGAGCAATAGTGTATGGATCGGCAAGGCCGTCGGATCTGAGGTATTGGATCCTGCACATCACCTTGGCCTTCGACTTGCCACAGGAGTTTTTAGGACATCGTCAACAATGAGTTTATATGTAGAAACAAATCAGATTTTCATAGAAAAAAAAGGCGGCAATGTCTCAGCTTGAGTTACGCCTACAAAATCCTGTCCGACCCTAAACATCCGAAATACTGCAGTGTACAAGTCCTGTATTGTACAAAATAAGCCTAGCATTGTGCGACCATTCAGTCTGCGCCTTGAGGACCTTCGTCCGTCTTTTTGTCTGGTAGTGGGTGACATCAACTTGCTCGAAAGGACTTAGTGTTGCTCTTTGGAACATGTGGCCAGTCAGGTGCGATTGGCATTTCACAAAGTTGAACAAAAATAACGTTTCTCCAATAGTCGTTCAGAAAGAGTTTCATGAAGCATTAAAAACACAATGTCTATGGCCATTTTTATACCGACGGGGCAAAGTCCTCCATTTTTGTCGAATCTGCCGTGTATTCTGAGTCATTCACTAGTAGGGTTAAACATCGATTAAAAATGTTAACCGTATTAATCGCCACCCTTTAATCGATGAATCTGTCTCCTTCATTCATATGCATAATAGATTTAAAAATTCTAAATTACTTTTTTTTGTTTTCGTTGAACGTACGACAAACGGAAAAAATTACAATTTCAGATTTTAAATCAGTCGATGTGTGGTTCCCAAAAGTAAAACGACACACCCACTCAGAAATGATTACTTCAGCCGCAGAGGCAAAGAGGTTCGTTGATATTCTCCGGCAATAGCGAACTCCTTTGATTGTTCACAAGAATCTCTGCTGCGCTAAACAGGCACTCGCACGGCGTTCAAGTGGCCGGGATACGTATAACCTTCTCCACTTGTTTGGAGTTAGAGCTTACTTAAGTTCAAAATTTCATCTAAAGTTTGCCTTCATACAAGTGAACTCGTCCACGTTTGCGTGGTGAAAGTCTCGACTTTTTACTGTTTTTCTTTCTGTAAAAATTTGCCCGATTAACCGGTTAAAGATTAATCGCAATTAAAGCGTTAATCGATTAATCGGTAGATTAATTGATCAAGTGTCCAGCCCTATTCACTATAATTCAACGGTGTGTTGCTAGTAAATTTACTGCAGAACTTAAGGTTGTTTTAACAAATGTAAAGTATAGGGTGTCACAAAAAAAAATTTACACGTTTTTTTTTTTACCGCAAAAGTAAACGAGGCATCGCCGAACGCTCATTCTCCGTCCAAAGGTAGCGCTAGAGGTCACAACCAGATGCCAAAGTTTCAGCTCGATCCGATAACTTAATCAAAAGTTATAAGTGATTTTCTCAAAAGTTCAATGGGAAAATGGAGTCCATTTTCGCTTGTTTTCGGTTTCTTGTGCCATAGAACCCCATGTGTTCGAAAACTCCGTCGGCCGCCATTTTCTCAATGAGAATTTCAGGAAAATCACTTATAACTTTTGATTAAGTCATCGGATCGGGCTGAAACTTTGGCATCTGGTTGTGACCTCTAGCGCTACCTTTGGCGGAGAATGAGCGTTCGGCGATGCATAGTTCATTTTTGTAATAAAAAAGACCGTGTAAAGTTTTCCTTTTTTGACACCCTGCATATTACAAAAGCCGAACCACACAAAGGCTATTTTATTTGTATGTGTAATCATTGCAATTAGCTCCGTTAAAGATACGAATCATAATCTTATTCAGCTGGTGCGTGCAAAAATTAATAGGGGCCTACAACATGGGTATGATATAAGATTTTGCTGGGTACTAAGACATGTTGTGTTTACGGCAATGAGAAGCTTCTTCGAAGAATTAATATTGTTGAAATATTTATGCACTTGACACATCAAGACCTCCACCCTACTTTCAAGGCAGTCATTCTTCAAAAAATTGCAATCAGAGTGGGCCAAGAGCATAATAATAAGCTGCATACCATCAAACCTGTCTTATGGGAGAGCTCTTCCCATAAAACCAGGTCTCATGAGATCTTGCTCCGGTTTGAGGCTTGGTCATTCTTATGCCACCCATGGGTACTTGCTGCGTGGGGCAGATCAGCCACTGTGCGAACACTGCGGCGAGGTTTTATGGTCTGATATGTTCTCGGTCTCTGGTATAGCCTTGCTCACCAAAGACACTCTTCTTTTCCACGAAATCTTACGGTACCGGATTTCCTTTCACCCTCCACTTATGGTTAGCGAGCAACCATTAATTCCTTTCGAACGTGTCAGATTTCTCAATAAAACAGGCCTTTGGCATACATTTCAGCTTTTCCACCATACCACCTCTTATTGTACAAGTTCTCCTCAGCTAAATGTATGTTACTTAACATTTTACCTTCCACGAGGTCAATGCGGAGCGTAAGTTTGTCTTCTTGTTGCACAGGGGCTGCGATGATGTCAGAACACCGAGCTCTTATTGGCTGACTGGAAAAAAAATAGTGGGTAGACCTCAATGCTAGATGCCTTGAGGTCTACCCACTATTTCTTTTGAATCAGCCAATCAGAGCTCGGCGTCGTTCTGACGTCACCGCAACTCCTGAGCAAGAAGCAGACGATTTGCTCTCTGCATTGACTTTTACATTTCATTGCAATCTCAACTTTTGTGATATGTCCAAGTTGTTAATTATGGCACAGAATGGCCAAGTTGCTGTTGCGCTAAAAAGCCCTCCAATCAAACAATCAGCCTTTCTGAAAGTGTTTTGTTGTCATATTTATAATATTACGAGCATTAATGTGCCTACAATAAGACACGCAAAATATAGACTGCTTCATTCTTGGGCGAAATCGACACTTCTAGGAATTCATGCTTCAAAGTGTTTGTAGCGACTCAACAGGAGGCACCAAACGGAAGCGAACGCGGACGACGTCTGCATCTTTTTTCGCTTCTGCTGGCTGCTCGCTTTTATGGTGGCATCTACTAGTCATCGACAGTAAGCGTAATCTGCGAGACGTGGCAGGAAGCAACGCTGCCCGGCCATCTCCTGCTGTACGGCGTAGCGTCCTCTCGCATGCAAAATTTGTTTTCCAGCTGAAACCTTTTCCTCCGGTCATCGTCAGTTTTGAACGTGTCTTATCCCAAGCGCTAGTGCTATACATTCTGACGGAACCTTGGCCAATGCGTAATTTATTTTTGTGGTTAAAAAACACGTAGAGAAGCGTCGCGTTGGGAGTAATCCTTGCCCGTTACGCGCGATTCGTGGCACGAGAGACGTATTTCAGGTGGGACACGTAAATCTACGAAAGTCTCCAATTGAATGGCGTGGCTTCTGCAACGATGATGCAACGCGCTAAGTAGTTACATCCCGTTAGTAAGATACTACATGCTCAGTCGTTTGAGGCAGGAAATGCCTGAAGTCGGCACACTGTGCATGCACAATGCGCCGACTTTAGGTCCCACTGAGACCTCAGAGGTCCCACCTAGACTGGTCTCAGTGGGACCAGAGTACATGTCTAAATAAGGGCGTGCTCATGCGTGCATTTCGGAACCGAGCTGGTGTCTCCCATATCTCGAGCGTCCTCATCCCTGTGCATCCTGTCTTCGGAGCCAGGCAGTTCCGGACCTCCTGTGGACATATTGCCGCTGACGCGTGCACACTAACAGGACAAAGTAAGCACTGCGAGTGGAATCCCCTCAAGCGCGGGCACCCTACGAAGGGCGCGGGACGTACGGAATCAGTGCTGGGCTTGAACCACTCTTTCTATCAACCAAGCCTGTCGAGCTAGCGGGTTTGCGGAATATTTAGAATACAGGGAAACTGCTGCTCTGACGTTGGTTTCACGTATGGCGTACCAACTCTCGAACGCCATGGAACCGCGTGGTGGAGGTGGCTGCACACGTCAGCTACCGGCAGTGTCTCTTTGGAATCCATCATTGGCTTTTGCGTGAAATGTCCCGCAAAGTAGACAGAGTAGAGTTCCCCATTCAGGATCATTGCGACGTCTGGCCTGTAACTCTGAAGTGACTAATAGCAAAAAAGTGGCGTTCGTCCTCTCTCCCGTGCTCGTCTGCCGCTTCAGTACCAGTACAAATAGGACGCATTGAGTATGAAAACGGAAAAAAAAGAAGTAGTTTTTCCAGTAAGCTTGTGCGCATCCATACACCCCTCCTCTAGCCTTGGTTCCCAAAAATTTCCCGAGGTTCCGGTCGACAAACATATTCAGCACCTTCCTTTGCGCGCGTCTTTTTTGCCATTTCTTGTTGAAGTATGTACACACTATAAAGAACAACGAAGATCAATACAACGGCACGATGTCAATGTATTCTGACGGGTGGAGTGCAAGTTGGGATGCCCTTCATTTGTGTTTCGAAGACAACTCCTCAGACGGCGCTCGTAACTGGAAAAAGGTTCAAAGTAGGTAGCCAGTTTAGCGTGGAGATACGAGTGGCGTTATCCGGGCATCGTTTGAGCTCTGGTTGTACGAAGCTATAGGGCGCTCTTGGAGGTGGGCCTCACATCTGGTTCCACCCCGGTGGCGGCACGCAGCGCGTCCCAACATCGGCCATTCTGGGAACCCCGAAGGTCAGCGGTCGAAGGTTCCCTTGGACGAGTGGGTCGCACCAGAAATGTACGTAACGCGTTACTAGTAACGAGCTACTTCTACCTAGTTACTTTTTTTGGTAACGAGTAACGTATTTTGTTATTTCAAGTAAGGAGTAACGGCATTTCTTTACCTTTGACGAGTAACGTGTACAACGCCGTTTAAACAGTCTAATTTTAATTCTAACCTGAGTACCCGTCTATTGCGACGAAGGCAGATGGGAAGCCGAAAAACAACTAAACAGTATGATGGTATAGTTAGGTTTATCGCTGAACACGTCAGTCGAACTCTACAGCTGGGAATGTCCTTCACCCAGCGAACACAATAAGGTTCGTTGGTTGAACCTTCTAGAAGCGTGAGCAGACCGAATGCAAAACCGGAGGTTGTCAACACTGCAATGCACAGAACCCATTGTGAAACGCCAAGTTTAGAAGCAGAGAGAAGAAAGAGAGAGAGGGGAATCCCAGATTCAGCAACTGTTCCTGAAGCACAACACTGGCGTTCCTTCAAGCGCGTGAGTAGAACGACTCTTCACCATCACCGGAGATGTATTCTCAAGGAAGCGGCGAAATATAACTGATGAATACTTGGAGAGGCAGCTACTGCTTAAGTGCAACGCTACTGAAAATGAAACAACAAACCACTAAACAAAACCAGTTGTGTATTTGGTCGTCAAAGTAACGAAAAAGGAAACATTTGAGGTAAAGTAACACGTTCCTCTTGAGAATCGGTAACGAGTAGCGTATTTAGTTACTTTTTGAGCGACTGACGAGTAGCGGTATTTAGTAACTCTTTTCGGGGGTAACCTGTACACATTCCTGTCCAGCCATATCCGCCCGGACATCCCGCATCCGCCCGCGGGTCGTGGCCGAGTGCGCACAGGTGGGACCGCTGTCCGGACTCACCTGGATGGCGGAAGGTGCAGCGGGTGTCGGGCCGATGTACACGCGTGGAGGAGACGGTTCTTTGTCGGGGCAGACGGGAGCCCCCTTTATATCGTGTCTCATGCCGCGGCGGGGATTTTCCTCTCTCCCGCTTTCTTGGGCGGAGAACAACGCCGGCCGGAGGGGCGCCCTCGACCTTTGCCTCGGCCACCCGGAGGAGGAAGAGCAGCGGCGAAAGTGTGTCGGAAACGACTGCCCGCTCTTCGATGAGTCTCTTAGCGCGTTCTCCCTGGACAGGCGTGGTACGAGGGCTGCCGGGTTCAGGACGGCTCCCCCGCGGCGTTCGAGGCGCCTGGAGTGCTGCGCCATCGAGGCCGCGCTCCTCAACGCGTCTCCGTCGGAGCTTTTGTTGTTTTCGTCACATATGGGCAACGTTGCCTCTGGGCGCGAAACCCCGAAACCTCGAGGGGCTGTCCTCCCTAAATACGTGCTTTGGACAGGAACGTTTTCGCGACCCATGGCCGCGTTTCAGCCAAAAGCGGGCTGGTGTTTAGGGCAGCCCTCGTGAGCGCAGCTCTGCAATGCTCGGTCGTCGAGAGGAGAGCACCGTCTCCGGTCGGACGCTCCCACGACGCGCACCTCTCCAGGGGATCTGACACTTGGCCAAGAGGTCGGCGAGGGATTTCACCACTGTGATTGGCCGGCGCCAAAACAACTCCGCTTCATTTTTGTTAAAAAAATAAATAAAAACAATGCAGTCCTCTTGACTATCGCCTAGGAAGACCGCACGTCAAATATTACGACGTAGTTCTTTCCAAATGTTTCATAAACGATCCGGTAAACTTTGCGACTCGCCAAGTTGCCGAAATCGGCTGACTCGAGCGGGCGAATTGAGGCGCAACCAACAGCGCAGTCAATGGTATACGGCGTGGGCGAAGCCAAGATTGAGCTAAACGTCATCCCCATTGCCCTCTCTTGTTTGTTTTTGACTTCTCGGGGCGAGCGTAGCGGATGACGTTAGCAACGTTTCTCTCTGCGCTCAGCGGTGTCCACGTGATTGGCGGAACGCGCCTGCGCAGCGCGCTTCTTGGGAGCCGTCCGGCCACCCCGCCGTGGTCCCGCCCTTACCGCCGTCTCCCGCGTAACAACCGGCGTCGTCGTCTCACCGGTTGGGATTACTGTCTCTCGGGGTGTCGTCCACACTACGGGTACCACGTGTGCAGACTTAAGCCGCAGTTGTGCAGACGTCGTCGAATGTCGTAGGCACCAAAACTTGGTGAAGAGTGCGGTGCAGACGACACTTGCGCCTGGCACACGCCTGCCTTAATCCCGCCCGTCGTTGCGTATATTATCACGTGACATCCCGTATCACGTGATGGCCATGTTCTTGGCGGCCCGAGGCCAAGGTTGCCGGACGGAGCCGAAGTTTCGGTTTTGATTTCTGTCCGTGTTTAAAATTAGATAAAAAAAATATATATCCCATTTTTCGCGAAGCAATTGACGTAGTGTGTTTTACAGGGGCTTTTTAATGCGAAATTACTCATTATCTCGAAATATTTGGAATTGAGCGGAGTTGTCCTTTATGCGCGGCGTCGGCCAATCACGACCGCCTCATCCCTCGCAGACGTTTTCGTCAGTGTCCAGATTCGAGCCCCAGCAATCTCCCGACTCGCTCTCTTTGTAATGCACAATGACAGATCAAGCATCGTAAGCTTATATGCATCGTCACACTTACAACAGTAAAACCTCTATACAAAACACCATTTTATTCCCATTTAATTACTCTCATATAGTGTGGGGAAATATTCCTTTTAAAAACATAACAACATATGCACATACTACAGGAAAAAAATGCCAAGAACTACATGAAACATTTCATATGACCATCCCTCCGCTCTACTGTTTAAGAAATATTTAAGAATGTACATTCATTACTTGCATGCATATTCATATCTTATTCATAACGTGCAGGCATTATTTCAGATTTAGTCATTAAGGACTAAATCTGAAATAATACGCATTCTCTCGTTCATTTCATTAGCGTGTTTATTCTAAAAAACATATCCCATACGTAGCACCGAAATTTGGAACGTTTTTTCGTCCGAAACAAGTTACGTTGAACAAATAATTGAACGTAAGCTTCCAGACTTGTTGTATATTTAAATAATTGCAATATAATTGCACGTTGAATTTTCGGAACATTTTACCTTGAGGCACGTTTAAAGCGGTTTCGATAGTTTTATTTATAAACTAGGGCAATGATTTATATCAAGATGAATGGATATTTTGAGAAGAACATCCGGAAAAAATAAATGAATAGTATAAAGCTTAAAGACGTTACGATCTAACAGCTCACCAATATTGGGTAAAAATGTGAAAGTAGCTAAATGTGTGCGTTCCGTAGGGCTTTATTTTATACGGGGACAAAGTGATGCAACATGTTTTAGTGAAAAACCAAGGTATATATGATATAGAATGGTTCACCTAAATTATATATATATATATAGTTTTTTTATTGCACGCTGAAGTGGCAAAAATGTTACCCTCCGACATGTTTGAAGGGCTGTAAATATTTTCTTTATAAACGAGAGCAAGTAATTATATACTGACGATATACCCTTAGATGACTAATATATGAAAAAAAATGTAATGCCTTATCTTAAAAACCCTACGAGATAATAAATCGCAAATGCAAAGTAAACGCACCAGTAGCCAGATTTGTGCATTTTTGACGCGATATATAGTTTTCAGAATTGTACAAATTGTCGTGGATATTAATTAGCACTACAAACTAAAATCTTTATGAAATATTTGAGTTTTTTTATTACTTTTGCTTTGTAAATTATGTGCCGTCAAACTTGTCAAACATGACAAAACGACAAAAGACATTTGCCGCTCTGATGCACTCTTATTTTTTTTTCTTGAGAAATGTTTTTTTTTGTTGTGAATTTGGTTTTTTTCGTACACTGGGGAGTGACATATAAAAATACGAAGAAACTAAAAAAAAAATGTGGTCCGGACACGCGTTCATGAGCTTGTCTGAAAGAGCCTGCTTTTTTCCCGCGATTCGCCACGTTCCGTGCCGTGCGCGGCAACCCTTGTTCCCCGGCTAATGAAGGTGAATTTCTCTCGCAGGATTTGGAGCGCTCCAATAGCGCCCCTTTTGGAGCGCGCATATTCCACTCGCAGATCTGGCTCAAGTTGGTCATCTTCCGCTCGCAGATTTGTGGCAGAGTATAAGCTCTGTGGAGCGTTTCCCACCGTGCCGCAACTAAAGTCCCTCTATCCTGGGAAAAGTGGCGCCATTCTTTGAACCAGCCGCCGCGCACACTATTGGCCAGTCGTCACGTGACATCTGGCTTTCGGCTTTGGACTTCCGGTCGCCATGAATTTCCCAAGATGTTGCTACGCCGCAGCTGACGGGCAGCTGCGCCCGTAGAAAAGTCGGCCGGAAAGCTTTTCAGTGTTCCCTCTGGAACGGAAAATGAAGCTCGGAGGAAGATCTTGCTTCACCGAATCGGTCGAAAAGATTTCAACCCGACGGGAGCCGCAAAGTTATGCGATGTATAGATGCTGTGTATAAGTCTCACCAGCATTCAAAGAAACAGCTGTGTAGAGCGAGTTATGCATTCCATTCCACCGTAAACGCGAGTGATGTAATAGCAAGCACAATATTGCCAACTTGCCATGGACGGACGCCCGTGCCGTGGAAGTAAAGGCCCCTGCGCACAGTTGCGTCTGAGATTGTATAACTGCGTTGCGTCAAGAAACGAAAGCGAGTCACCGGCAGCTTCGTATGAAGCGTGGAAACCAATTCAAGGAATTGCTTGGCACGCGACAAAAGATGTATGGATGTCCTGCGTTCTCGCAGTCGCAACGCAGTGAAACGTTCTCAAACGCAACTGTGCGTAGGGGCCTTACGCAACACCTCCTAGAAGAGAAGGCCGTAACGCTCTTCTCGTGACATCGCAAAGGAAGGCCATCGGGGGCACGCGTCGAAGCGAAGGCAACGCGCGTGCACGATCGACCGTCGTAACGCGCTTTTAGTTACATGCGCGTGTCTTATTAGCTAAAATGAAAGCTGCACATAGCAACGGGTCTAGAAAACATTTTATTACACGGGCAAAATATTACAACGCTAAATAATCGGTACGAATTGGCACGAGGTATGCGTATAAGACGTCTATAGAAAAATGTGATTGTTTTAAGCCGAAAGCATTGACCCACGCAATTATTGGTGTAGGAATGCATATTTCATACAGAAATACTTCGACAAAATGGCGAGACACGCAGTGATTGTACACTGCAAAACAGATCACAGTTAAAAATCAGGTAGACGTAGTCAACGCGGAGACGGCTAGACAAGTGTCACTTACGATCACGTAAGCGATGTTATCGCGTGCAGTCACTGAATTCTTGCATTATACCCCGGCCACATGACAAAAGTAATGTAATTTCGATCGAATGACATTATGGGGTCGACAAATCAGCTTGCGACGCTCGTATAATCACTTAATACCGCGAGCTGATTAAATCCCGTATCATTGAATGAAAATATATTAACTTTTCCGTGTGGCAGGGGTACTAAACTTACTATTTACAGTCATCTAATTTACTTCTCCCTATGGGCTCGAGCTGTCTTAGAACAAAATATAACTTATTTTGTATACAATAATACTATTACCTTAATACAGTTAAGATTCTAGTATAAACGCGATAAAGGCAATAAAATAAAATGAGTATAAATAAACACATAAGCACAAACAACACACTTAGCATAATCACACAAACTTGTTATTCACCTTCCAGTGAAAACTAGAATATTCCCACGCATATTTACAAATGTCGACGCAACTGCACACGGATAACTACGAAAATCAAGATTCCATTCTATCACAAGATTAAAACAAATTAAAAAAAAACGACTGCAGCACTTTATTCGCGTCTTACATGACCAAGAAAGCCCGTAAATAAGTTGTTTCTCACCTGTCGATCGTATCCATACGTCCCACAATATCTGTCACGAAAAAATTGAACACGAACTTCAAAAAATCTTTCTCTGCCGAGAGAGAAATCTATCGATAATCGACCAGTGTCATCGTTGGCTAGTTGCCACACGTCACTCAAACGGTAGCAGGACTTGTTCCGCGAATCCACGTAAAAGCTGATGTAGTATCAAGCGAACACAAAAGAACTACCCGAGACTCCGGTGACGACAAAAAAAAAAAAAAGACGACGGTGAAGAAAAGTATAAAAAGACCCACACGCTAGAGTAGTGGCAGCAGTGTGGGACGAAAGGCTTAACGTTGCCGACCCATTTCTTACTCGTGTGTGATGACTGGATTTTTTTCGGTTCCCTTCCCTTCTGAAATGTCTCACCGTTCCTCTTTAGACAGTCAGCAGCTCACACACAACGTAAATTTACCAGAATCAGAGCCCGTATGAGGGAAGAAAACGTCGCAGCGGAGCCGGTTCATTCGAAAAGTGTGGGGAGCTGCGGGACTGCACGCAGTCCCGCGGTTACGGGGTAATCATAAATATAAATTTGGTACTTTCAACCAACGTAATATACAATGCGTTACCTTGGTAACGCGTTGTGTATTACGTTTGTATTATATATATATAATAAATTGTACAAGACTGCGCTTTTAAAACGTATATTAATGTCGGATAAACGCGCACAAACATCACCGTGCCGCTCGACAAAAAACTTTTTTTTTTCACGTCAATACCAGATATTTGCTCACGTAGTTGCGCCATGGCCTTCCTTCTCCGACATTGTGACTAACCACTCGGAGCGCTACGGCCTTCTCGTTGCCTTACGTCGTTCAAAACAGCCTGCTCCTGTTCGTGCTTGTGGCATCGGCGTCGCTCCCAATCACGGGTGCGTGCGGAGTACGCGCTCTCGTCAAGTGTTGCGTACGTGCTCGCGTACCATACTTTGTTTCGCACACATAGCTTGCTACGCTGTCGCGGCTGCGGACCCGAGCATGTGGAAGTATCTATACTCCGTTTCAATATAAGTGCGAGGGCAGCCAATGCGACAAGCACGAGTATGTTTTCTCTGACGACGCTTTTACTGGACGAGCGTGTGTGCTTAGCCCGCTCAAAGTGCGTTCGCTCTCGTAGCGTCAATAGGGGCTCCTTCACTCGCAGTCTTATTGAAACAAAAACGCAACCAGATAAAACATTTGATATCAACCCCACACTCGCGCCAGCAGATTTGACAGCGCAAACTACGTGTGCAGGTCTTTGGTAGGCTAACATAGGATCTGCAGAAACGGGCGTTTGAGGTGGCGTTACATGATGTGCTCTCGACTAAAATCCGATCTATTCACTCTATTACAGGATCAATTCAGTATCGACCAATTCGAAACACTAATCATGCAAAACAAAGGAGAGCAAAAAATTGAGGAATGGTGCTCTCCCAAACATTTCTTTTTTTCGTTACCTTCAACCAAGAGAGTAAACCACCACCGCAAGGGAACTGGAAATGTAAATGGTATGTACAACATCTCACAAACCATATATTATTTTCTTCTTCAGTAAGACACATTGAATCAGTTTTAATACAAATTCGATGCACAAACTGATGGTTTTGGATGCCTCCTTTACAAAATGCAGTTCCACTTATTTGTTATACTTGGCTCCCTGAAGTCCCCAAGGCACCTCCAGCAAAGCCTGAATAGTACACCACAAGGCAATGCCCACAGTACTGAAACATCCCCAGGACAGACTGCTGCAGCAACCGCAGCTGCTCTTTAGTTTGACAGTCCGATACTGTTTCGTGGTCGACCGAGGCACACCTACCATCTCTGTCCATTCTAGAAGTGTGTGTCCTCCCGAGGGCTCCCAGCAAGATCCGAGCGGAGCTTTTCCCTTGGGGCAATCTGCTGCAGGGACTGCAGGTGTTGGTGAGTTTGGCAGTCCGATACTCCTTTCAGGTCAACTGAGGTTCACCTACCACTAGTGCCGTCTTTGTCGATTCTAAACGAGTGTGTCCTCCTGAGGCCCCCAGCAAATTCCAAGTGGTGCTGTACAGAACCTAATTTTCCCAGCTTCCCCAGAGCAGCCTGGTTCTGCAGCCCCAGCTGCTGGTGAGTTTAGCACAATGATACTGTTTCGAGTTCAACCGACGCACACCTACGACTGCCGTTTCTGTTCATTTATTCATTCTAGAAGTGTGTGCCGTCTCATGGCTGCCCGAGCAAGGTCTGAGCAACGCCCTACAGGCCCTTGCTTCCCCAGCTTGTCCTGGACAGATTGCCGCAGCAACAGCTGTTGAGTTTTCATTTTCGACTGCTGTTTATTTCCTGGAAGAGTGCAGACAGTTACACACTGTTACTTACATCCAAGCTCATTGTCTCACTGTTAGCGACTTAACAACACTAAATATTAATATATTTTTTTCTTTTTCAGACACACTGTTTACACTTGGCATCAAGCAGTATCATCAGAATGCCAGTCTTTCTGGTGTACTGATGAATAACAAAGGACTACAAAGACAACTGCTTTGTATACAGAAAAAAAATATATATTGGCGCAACGACAGGAGTATCAGTTGCCACGTGAGGAGAACAATTCAAAATTTGGACTTAAGTGCTTTCTCGTCGCAGATCAACTTACGTGTCTCAAAAAGTCCACTATGAAGGGGACTGCATGAAGTGAAGGCATTCTTGAGAAAGTGTTCAAAATTCATCTTTCTTGTGGTTCCCATGGTTTCAATATGGTACTGGGGGATTGGGGTAGCTTTTGCCTGTAGAACGCACACTTTTTTGGCATCTCCAGGACTTCAAGTTTGTGTCAGACATAATGCACAAGCTGATGGATTCTTTAGCATGCAAGGTGAGTCAAATTTGCAGCATATAACACACTCGTGCATCCTTACCTTGAGTAAGCATCTTAAGTCGGAGAACCGCAGACACGTCTCACCAAGGAGCTCGATGTTTTAGTTCCTTGCAGTTTGTACAATTCATTCAGTGTTCAGGTGTACCGTATCAGTCACAGCATTAGAAGGTGTAAGGGCTTTATATGCATTTCATGATATGTAAAAGTGACTGCACCTGTCAGTAAAACTACCTGCCTATTTGTGAATTGCTAAGAAAGCATTTTGATGGTGTATGGTGTGTCTCCGTGTCATTTATCTCCTTTTTCATTCTGTGATCTATTTTGTTATGTACTCAGCTTGTGTTCTACTTGCAGTGCATACTCCTGGCGTGGCCTTTCACTTGGCTGGCGGTTTTGTGGAAATTGCCAGCCAAATAAAATTGTGACTTTGATCTTGTTCTTTTTAACGTCATCTGTGCTTGTGTATTTTCATGAAAATTTTTATCTCGCATTCGCTTGTTTTGAATTGTTCTCTGTATGACATTTAAATTTTTTTCACCTCATTCCCGTTTACTGAAATAACCTGGAATTGCTTGACTCTTTCTTAGATTTAATGTAGACTCCCTTATATACATCTACAAGTAGGAATATGTATGAATATTGACATGTTGAAAAAAGAACATTCAGGTCTTCATTAAAATTGTGTATAAGTAAAATTCGTAAGCACTCGATGAGGTGCTGAAACCGTGCGCTGGTTCCCAAGTCTGCACTATAGGTTCCTAGCCCTAGGACTCTGGCCGAGGCCTCTAAAAGCTGCGTGAATCGCTAGATTGTTTTTCTTTTTTTTCAGTATGAACGAAAAGCAGAAAAGATAAACACTGATAAAATTACGGAGTACGAAAACTAAACGAAAACAGAGTTTTCATTTCTAAAAACAGGTTCAGATAAAACAACGAAAAGAGTATTTATAACGCTCGGAAGAGTAGCGGCACCGCGTAGCCCGTACCGAAAGGCCCGCGGTGTCGCAAATTGTACAGCATGCATACAATACACGCACAGAAATACGTAGCGGTTTTTATCATTACTAGTACTGCAATCAACTTAAAAATGATACACTCTCAGAAAAGAAGGGTGTATTCTTACACCCCTTGTCTTAAATACGACACCCCAAAACTTCATTTCGACGTACAGCGCGCTGACGTCGAACAGACGGCCCCAACTTTTACGAGGTGCTTGAGAACGGTGAGATATACCTCATTAAACAGATAAAGTACGTGTCAAAGACTACAGAGAAAAAATATTGAGGTTTTGCAGTAATACCGTGGAGAATACAATTGCAATTTAACGGTTTTAGCTGATGATTAAAAACGACTTGCAATTCCTCTGAAGCCGAAGGGTGGACGGACACTCACGAGACACTGACCGATAATGCAACTGGGAGGGACAATTATCCAAAGCACTTTCGGGATCCACGGTTGGACGAACAGATCTAGAGCGGCTTGAGGACGGTCGGGTGCGAATGCGGGCTCTAAATGACGTCATTACCATACTTATAAGACGGGAAAAGTCCACAGGATCGGCATCCTGCCCGCTGCACCTGACCGAGACGTGGAGACGCTCGGGAACTTCCAGAGGGCGCCTCCGTCGCAAACCGGAAGTTAGAGGTGGGGTAAGGAGGTTTTTTTTTGGGGAAGAGGAGGGAAGAGAATGCACCACTTTTCCCAGATACTCGGGCTGTAGCCGCAACCGCTCCGTCAACCTCGGGAGATCTCCCGGGAAATGAACAGCAGGGCGTCACAGCTGCATGCGTGTTGCGTGCCGAGCACGTCCGGTCTTACGCGGGTGATGACGGGCAGTGCGTGCGGTACGTGCATTGCGTCTCGAACTCTGCTACCTCGCATGGTTCCGGGGGTGCAGAGGCGAGACTGGAGCGTGGCAAATCGTAAGCGCTGACATCTGCAATCCCGAGAGGAAGAACGAGATAGAGCACGACAGTAAATGACAAGAAGGAAGCAGACGCAAGGTTACCCTTAGCGAAAGCTGACACGGTCGACATATGTTCAAATGTATTTCGAATGTATCTTAAGTACATTTCATATTTTCCAATAAACGTACAAATAAAAATGTTTTTTTTTTAAATACATAAAATATATGTATAAGAACTATTCGCCAAGTACACTTCAAACACCAATAAATGCATTAATAATATGTAAATGCATTGAAAATGAACTAAAAATATTGCTGCGTCAATATAAAATAAATGCACTTTAATTACACTCCCAATATATTGAAATTGCGTAGAATCTTTGAAACGCAACCGACACCAATATTAATTCAAAAAATACCTAGCAGTAATCTAGATAAACGTTGTAAATATCGTTCCTCAGGTGCCTAAAAAGAAACATAATACATGAGGTAGGCTTTCACAAAATCTGACTTAAAAAGAAGAAAAATTACTAGCAAGGAGCTTTTCTTATGTACGGATTTTACTCTCAATCCCCAATTTCGAAGAAAAAAAATTCCACACTTTTTTTAACGGTTGGCAACACTGTAGTAGGAGGCCAGCCAGCGGGGAAAGAAAAGGAGAGGCATCTGCTCTAATCCAGGCCAAGATTGGCAGAGCTGTAGTGTAGTGCATGGCGGAGGCAAATCAGAATGATAGCAGTGCAGCAAAACGTTTTTGGGAGCACATAAATGCACAGGGGAGAAAAGCAGAAGGGTTCCATTGTTCATTAACCATACACGAGGGGATACGTGTAGAGGTCGAGGAGGCAAGGGAATTTATTAAACGAACTATTGAGGCAAGATTCATAAAACGTGAACCGAACGAGATTGGACAGAACACAAACAGCAACATGGCACAAGACGAGAACACTAACGAGACAGCTGAGACGAGCACGGGGTAATGGGAGAGAGCAGAAAGTAAAGTACCTGCTGGGACTGCGACAGGACCAGATGGCATAGGAATGAGACTAGTCAAGGCACTAGGAACAAAGAGCAAATTAAAGTTAAGACAGGCAACTGATCAAATAATGACGGGGGGAGAGGTATACCCAATGATCGGAGACTAAGCAGAGTGAGATTACTATATAAAGGCAAGGGAAATAAGGATAGCAAACCATCATACCTCCCAATAACACTAACGTCTTCCCTGTACAGACTAGCGATGCAGGTGGTAAAAAGAAGAATGGCTAGAATGGGCAGAATACATTTAGGTGAGCTACAGAACGGGTTCCGAATAGAGAGAAGGTTAGAGCAACTGTGGTTAGAACAAGGTTAGAACTTATCCATCATCACTCAATGTGTAGAGGTGGCACAGATGAGTAAACTACTGCTATGGATAGCATTTCTAGACATTAAAAGGGTGTACGACAATGTGAGTCAGGAAAAACTTTGGGTACAGCTGAAAGAGTATAGATTTAGATGCACATTTGACTAGGCTTTTAAAACAGGTATACACAAATAATAGGGTTGTTATAACATGGGAAGCAGAAATAAAAAGAGGACTCAGGCAGGGTTGTCACCTTTCACCCCTACTTTTTTTATGATATACTCGAGTAGAATGGAAAATATATTAGAAGAGTGCAATTTAGGTTTTGATGTGTCATATACAGAGAGGGGGAAAAGTAAACCAAGTTATTCCAGGAATGTTCTACGCAGACAACATTGTACTGTTTAGCAGGTAGCCGGGATATGCTACAGGAGCTGATTAAGATCTGCGGAGAGGAAGGAGACTCTCTGGGCCTGAAATTCGGTAGCGACAAGTAAGGAATAATGGTTTATAACGATGAAAAGGGTACCCGCTGAAAATTCAAAACGTTTTAATAAAACACGTAGACAAGTATAAATGCCTAGGAGTATGGCTAAATGACGCAAAAATTACTTAGAAGAACAGGAAGAAAATATGCTAAAGAAAGAAAAAGGAATGCAGCAATTATGAAGCATAGGGCACTATGGAATTGCAATAGATATGAAGTTGTTAGGGGAATATGTAAAGGAGTCATAATACCGGTTTTTTTTGGCAATGAGGTATTATTAGGTATACTGTACGGTTTTAACCGAAAACACCGGTAAATAACTGCCGGTGTCGAAAAAAATCGGTTTAAAGATATACATGATTTTTTATATTTTCGTACAAGCGGCAGTTTTGTTCACCGAGAAAGTCCTGCGTAAACGTTCGTCAGGCCTGTTCTTTCTTTCATTTTACGGTCTTCGCTTTGGGTTGAAAGTCAGCATAGATCTCACAAAGTCTCTTAAATAGTCCAGATGTGTTCTTTTTTCTGTCAGTGCTGGTTACTTGGACATTCAGTTTATGCCTCCAAAATTTTGGCCTCATTGTGCCCTTTTGTAGATTGCCCCATTGAAGGTTGCCCTCCTTCCATGTGCACCTTAGTTGGGCGGTTTGAAGTGTCTTTCATATTGTTTGGGTCGAAGCGTGTGCGGGAGCGCAGGTTGGGGTGACAGTGGTGTGTCTTTAGACTTCGTTTCAGCTGAAATCCAGACACAGCCGACGCTACGAGCTAATGGTATCAATCAAGCAGCACCAAAAGCGTAAGTCACTGGGCCATTTCTGTTTATGATTGGTTCAGTGGTGATAGACCACGTACAGAAACATTACGAAGACCATGGTATACCGAGCCTTGGAATGTATGCATGGATATATTATAATAACGAAGTCAGGGCATATTGTATCGGATGTAAATGAAAGTTGAACCATTTTCGTCTTGATAGTTGCTATTCGCAATATTTTCCACCGATAAAAGCCGCTTTCAAGCGTCAGCACAGAGACAGTTCACCTAAATATGTACATCGGTATTTTGGAAATAAATAAGCGCCGAAAAACATCCGCCGATGTTTGAAATAAATACACACCAGGAAGTATACGGCCTAGTTATAATGCATGAAATCTGAGGTTCGGTCGAGCTTAAAGATACGGCAGAGGAGCCTGGCTTGGCAGACTGGCACTGGGTGCGCATGGGAATACACCAAATGAAGGAGTGCATTGAGGCATGGGATGGACATCTTTCGAAGCTGGAGAGGCGATCAGTAAGTTGAAATTTGAACAATGGCTAGACACAATTGAGGATACACGATGGGCGAGAAAGGTATATATAAGCAGCTATGCATGAAAAGTCTGAACACTAAATGGACATACGAAACCCGAAGACCAAATTGCAAATACCAGCAGTCAAGTGCGGGGGAGAACAGACTACCTCCGTGAAAAAGGATAGTAAAAGAAGCCGAGAGAAAGATGTGGGACGAAAGAATGCAGGGAAAAATCAGCTTTAATTATGTATAGAATACGAAAACAGGAAATAAGGAAGGAACATGGGTACGATAATTCACGAGGGAGCTCGTTGTTATTCGAGGCTGGAACAGGAGTGTTGAGGACCAGGACATGTAGGACAAAGTATGAGGAAATTGATACGGCGGTGTGCCGTATTCCAAGGGGAAGACGAGACAATAAAACACGTGGTGTTGAGGTGCACAGGGCTTACTCCCACCCTCCTGGAGGGGGCGACGGATTTGGCCGGAATGCTGGGGTTTGCAGACGAGAAGGATACGTTCATCTTAATAACAAAAAGGAGTTTGGAAGACTGGTGGAAATTATCCAGGGAGACTTGAATGATGTACAACTAACTGACACAGCCGGAAGCAGGGACAGAGGAAAATAGGAACTCCCTCCTCGTGGCTCTGGCCCAAAGTCTCCACCCTGTCTCCCAGTGGGCCCGGTGTTCTGGTAACGCCGACTAGATTTGACCAGAGCAAAGTTGGCGACTCTCTCGCCGGGGAAAGAGGCGGGGGATGATGTTTTTAGTTTTTTTGCCCGATCCCCCAAAGGTCATCCTGGTGATATCCAACACCACTCGGTGATAGTTACGAAATTGAAGAGGGTAAACAAATTGGCGAAGGAAAATAATCCTACGTTTAGTTCTACATTTCTAGGCTAGGTTGTGCAAGCTACCGCTGAGAACTGGGTTGTCCTCAAGAAGTTCCCTGGTGAGGCACGGGTGCCCATGTTTTAAAAGATGAACGAATGCGTAAATATTGCCAAACCATCCCCACTTTGACACGGATTTTCTAGAAAAGGATCGTTTTTGACTATTTGCCCTAGTACCAGGATGAGCTAGAGGGCTCTACATTTTGTATTCCGCCTTTTGCTGGCAACTGCGTTGTCCCCACAACGTTCCCTGACGAGGCGCGGGTGGCCAAATTTCAAATGATGAACGATTATCTCCATGCTGCAACTTGTCAATAGATTTATTGTTCTCAGAGACTAGAAAGAACCATTTTTACAAACCCTTATTCAAGTGAGATTGCGTGGTGCGCTTCCTGAGTGTATTATTTTGTCAAGCGAGGACGTAGGTGCCTGTGTACGCGGGTATATGAAAAATGTTGGTGCTTGTTGGTTTTTAGTCACGCGCTTCTCACTCAAATGCTTCTTGTGTGTCGAGCAAGCGACTAACGAAGGCTATAATTGATGTGCTTTTATAATTTCCTCCGTATCGTTTTTTGTACACTCTAAAAAAAAAAAAGAGTATCACCTTACACCTTTTGTCCCATATAATGCACCCCAAAACTTCAGTTCGACGTACAGCGCACTATAGTCGAACATGACGGCCCCTACCTTTACGAGGGGCTTGATAACGGTGCGACATAACTCATGAAATAGCTAAAGTACCTATCAAAGACGACAGAAGGAAAACACTGAGGTTTCGCAGTATGGGCAAACAAAAGCCCGATTATTATTATTTATTTTTGTAGTCAGTAACACGTACATTAGCTAGTTTTAATAAGTTGTACCACACGGCTATCAAGCCCCTCGTGAAAGTTAGTACCGACAGATCGACGTCAGTGCGCTGTACGTCGAATCGAAGTTTTGGGGTGTATTATACGGGACAGAGGGTGTAATAATACACCCTTTTGTTTTAGAGTGTACAGTGCAGGCCCAGGGCAGGATATCTTCAGACGAGTCAAGCGAATAGTGGTACTCCCTAACGCGAATACTTTCTTTTCCATTTTCAGGTTGCATAGTCAAACACTCCGAGTTAAAATAGTAGAAAAAGGTATCCCGGTAGCTTGATCCGAGAACTGCATACTGTGCAGAAAGCAGGAAACGGTTGATCACGTTTACCTAGAAGGACGGGACGCGGTCCTCTTTTGGGACGCCCTGCGAGGGGCCCTCAGAAAAGACTTCCTATTAACGCCCCATGGCATATACGTTTTCGAGTGGTAGAAGAGACAAATGACGTTCCCTACGACATAATGCTACCGCTGGGCCTGCACGGCATATGGCGTGCTGCATGGCTGTGCGCCACGCGGATATCGATGTTCGCACCGTGCATAAGTATTTTGTTGAGCACATGTGCTTTACGAAGGAATTCTATAAGGACCAGCAATCTACACCTGAGTGGCTTTCACTTCTTGAGGTGCTGTCTACCCTCAAAGACTTGTAGCATGTTCGACATTAGCCAAGATCGCTGGTGTCTTTTAGTGTTTCATCGTGATTGTGTGTCACTGCCTTGTGCCATCGTCCAAATCCGAGAAAAACAGAAAAAGCCGCGTAGGTCGCGTAAGTCGCTGAGTTGGCAACATATGCGGCTGTCACTTAGAGGAATGGGGTTCGAATCCCGCTCGTCCAGGATCCTTATTTTATTAATTTTGTACTCTTCTAAAAAATAAATTGTAGTAACGTGTAGTAAGCTGGGCGAGTTGGTACTAGTCGAACATGATGAAAAATTAGCACTAGTCCATCTTCTGTGTTCGGTTCCTGCCCCTGTCCTCGTCTTTTTGTGCGCTATTTTTTCATCATATTCTAAAAAAAATATCTGCACGCTCACGGCTTCGGGTCAGTCACCTTCCGTCACCGACGCAAGATCCGTGGCACCTTTCTTTTTTAAGTTTGTAGGTGCAAGTTCACCCCAGAATGTTTATTTTTTGTTCTAAATTCATCTGCTTCTTTATTTGTGACAACATTGCACCAGGCGGAAAGTGGATATAGACCAACGTGTAAAACGTTATCTGCCTGGAATACATGAGGCAACAACCCATCCTTACATACGTCTTGTACAGAATCAACCACTAATAATAGCATATGTTTTGTGCTTACACTCACTCACAACACAGTTATATCTGAAGGTATACCTATGTATATAGCACTCCAAGTCAACTATAAGGACTATAGAAATGCGTGCGATATGATTTCTGCAAAATTGTTTAGAAGTTCCGATGTTCTTCCTTTGATCGCAGTATCGCCGTGAAATGGTAAAGGAGAAAGATAAAGCTATCAGTATGTTGCAACCGCCAGGCACTCAATATCTAATCCTTTTTTTATCTTCGAAGCTACAGTTTCCTTTTTATTTTTCCCTTGGCACACATCCCGCTTTGGCTGAAATTCGCACATGACATAAAAGTTAAAGGTGAATACGCCATGTGGGGCCAGAGAAGTGAACTAGAAGCGCCTGTCCCAAATTTCTGGCCATGATTACAAAATAAACCAGTTTCTAATTTCAATCTGTGGGAACTGCGCAATGCGTTTTGCAGTTCTATTTTGTGTGACTAACACCCTGGGAGGGGCCTCTGGTTTAGTTTCAATGAGTAAGCACTATTTTATACATTTGCTGTGGTAGATGGCTTGCAGTTTTGAGGTCCGGGGTGTAATATTCACCCCGGACCATTACTTACTAGCCATTACTAGCATTATGTAAAAAAATGTATAAAACTTAATATTACTGTACTGCTAAAATAAATTTTAATGCAATGGAGCTATACATTTCAAATCTAGTATTTTTGAACGTACATTAAGTGCACTTTTAATGCAGTAAAGAATACGTTTTTATTGCATTTAGAAGCCGCTAGCCTACGGCGGTCATTCGAGGCACGCTACCACAGCCGCGATGGAGTACTCAGGCATCTTTTTGGTGTAGGTTGGTTATTTGAAAACTTCAGCTTGCCGTCATTCAAGGAACTATTTTCTGCTGTTAGTATCGTGCCCCAGTGATTGGTTGTGCTATTTTCGTCGCGTGTGCTCTAGGTTTCGGCACGTCATGTCCGCACGTTTGCGGTGTACCCTTCTGATGCAACCGGGTGATGTGGAATCAAACCCCGGACCTGACAATGATGCTGTTGTGACAGTGCTTATGGAGAACCTTCTCGCAAATGTTTTGCTACCGTTCAAACAATAGAGCAGGCGCAGAGCGCCGCACTTTCCGAAGTAAAGGATCTCCGGGAAAAACAAAGAGCGACAGATGATACTGTGCAGCAGTTATCCTCGAGGGCGGCTGCCCTTGAGGGCGACATTAAAAAACAAAACAAGAAAACCTAGTGGCTGGAGCTAACGCCGTACCAATTGAAAGTGCTGTTGCAGCTCAGATTGACGATGCACAATCCCGCTGCGATGATGCTGCGAATAGGCTTAGACGCTGTAACCTACTGTTTTACGATATCGGAGACGATAGCAATGAACCATGAAACGCGCCCGAAGCCAAAGTTATCGAGTTCTGCTCTACGCAGTTTGGAATTGACTTTGCTGCAGACCTTATCGAAAGAACGCATTGCTTAAGCAATGCGTTCTTTTGATAAGGCGCAAAGGTAGTATGCCGAGTATGGAATCTTTTTCAATAGGGTTTGCAGATTTATCAAGCAAATATCATCCCATCGTTGTGGTGGGATGATATTGTTGTGATTCCAAGACAAGGATGGCATACTGAGTTAGGGACATAGGCTGAAGGGAACTTACTACCTTTGCGCCAGACTTGTACGTAACGCGTTGCAAGTAATGGATTACTTGTAATCGATTACATTTTACTGTAATTTTGTAACGCTTCAATTACTTCCTTTTAAAAGTAACAATCCTTGTAATTAATTACTTTTTTGCTGTAATCCATTAGAAAATTACCCATTAAAATTTTCTCAATTTCCTTTTTTTTTGGGTGGGGGGGGGGCGAGGGGTTAGATGTGCTGAAGTCACTCAGCTCTGGGCAACGGTCAATTTTTTTTTCTTTTTCGAAACCACTAAGCACGGGACCTTGAGGATTAGTAGGCCACTTTATTATATTTCGTTTCCATGGGTACTTTTTTTTTGTTACACCGGAGACTGCGTTCGGGTATAAAAATGACCTTATCCAGCCTCTTGTGAGTAATGCATTTAAACAGCGCTCTTTTTTTTTTCATTGATTGCGACAAAGAAAAGCTTGTGTACAAGCGTTGTCCACGTAGATAGCCCTTAAAAAGTATTATTCATTAGTATATCTTCAGCCTTCACGGTGTGTCTTTTTGGTGTGTGTTATAGACCTCCTGATTGTGACTGAATGTTCTGTAGTGAATTGCACAATGTGTTATCTGGATTGAAAAAAGGATTTTCCTAACAGCAAGATGTTGCTCTTGGTCGACTTTAATTTTCCCGGCGCTGTATGGCCTACTTTAAGTTCACCTTCGCATGACACGCAGATGCTTATAAACTTGACTCTGGATTTTAATTTTGTTCAAAATATTAATCAACCCAGTCGTCTTCACAACATTCTTGATCTCTGTCTAGCATCTGAACCCAAAATTGTGACGTCGGTCTCATTAAGTTACGGATTTAGCGACCACCAGCTGATTCACATGAACGTGTTACTCTCGCCTCAAACAAAGGTCACTTCTTCTAAATTTATACTGAATTATAATAAGGCGGATTATGCCAAAATTAACGCAGCTTTCTCTATATTTTGCTGAAGATAATGTTGTAAATTTGTTTGATTGTACAGGTAATGGCAACAGCTTTTAAACAAAAGTTAATCGAGCTTATTCTCGCCTTTGTTCCACGCGTTCGTATTCGGTCAGACAGCAATAAACCCCGGTGCAACAAGATCTTGAAAACTATGGGCAACAAAAAGAAAATATTTCAAGATAGCCAAAAACTCGAATTCCAAGGCAGCCTGGACCAAATATAACTCTTGGACCAAACTCTATATCGAACGTTTGCGTTTCTTCAAAGACACATTTTATAACTGACCTGCCTTCAATATTAAAAAAATAACCCGAAATGTTTGGAAACTTATTTCCCCTAATGAGTCACCCCGTTCAATTAGCTCGATGAACGATGATGGCAGTGTTATTTCGGACGCTAAATGCCCTACGGTTTTGAACAATTTCCTTTCGTCTACTTTTACTGAACAGAAAATTTCCTCGGTAGCTTTTGTCCAGATGTCGATTTTAGGTATATAGACCCTATTTTTATAACACCGTCTGGAATTGTGATATTAATAGATAATCTCAAAATTCTCAGCTCGGCTGGTGTCGACGCATTTAATACAAAAATTCTACAAAATACCAAGGATGTAATCAGTGAAATATGCAGTCTACTTTTCCAGCAATCATCATCCACTGGCTGCATCCCACCCGAGTGGAAGGTTGGCTACAAAAGTAGCGACCATCACTCGGCGGGAAACTACCGTCCTATATCATAAACCAGTGTCATGTGCAAGTTATTAGAACACGTAATATTTTCTCATGTAGCGTCGCATCTGGAATCTAAAAACCTTTTCTACCAAAATCAGTACGGGTTTCGTAAAGGATATTCATGCGAGAGGCAGTGGCTGGAGTTCACCCAAAATATTCATGTTAATATGGGCACTAACTTCCAAAACTGACGCCATATTCCTTGACTACTCTAAGGCTTTCGATCGTGTGCCTCACTGTCGTTTAATATAAAACTTTTCTCACTGAATCTTGATTATCTCACTTCATTATGGATGCAAAATCTTATGCCGCTTCGTAGCCCATTTTAGTCAATGGGGACTTCCAGTCTGGTATTACTAACTCAACTTCTGAGTGTCCCGCAGGGCACTGTCCTGGGCCCTCTTTTGTTTCTGATCTATATTAACGTCCTTCCCAACTCACTGTCTTCTAATATACGTTTAGTTGCGGACGACTGCGTCATTAGCCTAAAAACTAGCAACCCAGACGGCCACTTGATACTTTAGCAAGATCTTGAAAACGTTCACGATTGGTGTGTTAAATGGTATATGCCCCTTAATACGTCAAAACGCGAACTTGTCAACTTTACTCGCAAAAAAAAAATCTCGGTTTTTCTAGTCTTTCGGTAATGCTCCCTTAGTGTTACTTCCTCTTATAAATATCTTGGAGTTCACCTCTAACCTTTCATGGGTCACCCATGTTAACACTATTGCAGGCGCTTCTCGAACTTTTGAACACATTAAGCGTAACCTTAAATAATCACCTACTCATATCCGAAAACTAGCTTACAATACCTACGTTCGCCCTAAACCTGAACATGCCTCACCTATCTGGAACCCCCATCAATGCTAGCTAACAAGCCGCGTCGAAGCCGTCCAAAACCGAGAGGCACGCTTCATGACATCAAGGCACTTGTACACTACAAGTGTTTCTTCACTTTGGCGTCAATGTTCTCTTCCACTACTTAAAAATCGTTGAAAAACTGCTCTTCTTTGTCTCATTAATAATCTTTACTATAAAAACGCTAATGTTTCGTTTCTTGAGCCACCTTACAGGTCTTGATATCGCACCACCAACCGCAGAAGTTTCGAGCACCTGACCGGTACGACCAACGCCTTCATCAATTAAGCCGTTCCACGAAGCATCCGAGATTGGAACGACCTTCCCAATCAGATTGTAGACGTTAAAGATGCTGCTTTGTTTCATGAGTTGGTGGCCTTTCTCTTTTCTTAATGATTACTTGCGTTGACACTAGCTGAATTGTGCCCTATAATTATAATTGTATTGGAATTGAATTCAATAACATGTGTGTCCTGCTCTGTTCTTGAGTGTTCTTTTTTTTGCACCCCCCCCCCCCCTTTATGTAATAAATGAAATGTGTGCTACAAAACCCATATGTTTTTGCTACAAAAACTGCGACAAGCAGTTTATTTGTAAGTTTCACCCCGGATGATTTCATTTTGTCTGTTAATGTATGGAAACATTAGCCACTTGGGATTTCTCTCTTTGAAACATTCTCAGTTAATGATATGGTTTGAAGTTGAACTGCATCATTGCTTACTTTTAGAATACAACACGCATCTGCTATGTTGAACTCAAAGAGCTTCCCGCAAAGCCCATCATCATCACACTGGGTAAGCCAGAGTGTCTACTTTTGTGCATCTTTTGGCTTGCAGGACACGGCACTATTGTATTTCAATTGTAGGCGACTCTACAAGCTACGATTTGTACTTAGAGTGTGGTTTAATACAAGGAAAATAGTTTTTCTCCACATGTTCACAAATTTGGTTTTCTCAATTTTCAATTATATATACGTGGCCCAGTAAGGAAAGATTGTAAATAATTTGATTTTCGAAAAAGCCAGAAAAAAAAACACGACATGACACATTATTTTTAAGTTCACTGTTCCCCATTTGCAGCTCTAAATTATTTCCATGGTACGTACTACAGAACAAGTAATCATCTGGTGCCACCTACTTTATGTGAATGCTGAGGATGCTCGCCTTTTTTATTGGTTGAAGGTAATCAAGATAATTTTTTAACAAAGAGATGGACTGGATGAGGAAGCAGTTGTCGTTGTCACGAGCAAAAATTTCAGCAGCTTCCACAAATTCTTGTAATTCTGACCTGATCTTATTGAACTCTGGCATGCAACCGCATCTGGTAAATGTACTGCCAAATGTTCACACGACACAGAGGGCTGCCTTTGATATAGTGCTTTTTTCACCTGCATAGGCTATGCAAAAGCGGATCTTATACTGACCCCGCCACACAATACACCTGGAGGTGTCTCCTCTGCCACTGCTTTTTTTGCTTCCCTTCTCTAGTCTATACACAAACTGACATGCATTTGTGGTAGGTGGTGCCACATGATTTATGTTGTCTGCTATGTTTTGTGTTTTATTTTTATTCCTGGTAGCAAACCTCCCTCAGAGTTATCCTTTTGTTTGTCGAGTCACTTCTATTCGTTCCTTGGTATTTATATTTCGTTTGCGACGTATCAACAAGGCAAACTTCAATTTCAGTCACCATAAAGTTTCGCCCTAATTATATTGACCAGTAGGATCGCTTGTGGCTCTATTTTGGTTGTTGGAGCACTATAAAAATCCACACTACGTTTCATGAGACTTACTTCAGCTGTAGAAATTATTTTAGCATTCAACTGGTTTTAGACCTTTCAGGAATGAAAAAAAATCTAAGATAACTATGTCACCGAACCCCATTACATGTTACTATATAGACCTTTCCAGCAGCAGTCTCGAACGAAGCGATTTAAAACGCGCGTCCCTGGTTTCGAGAGTGTACGTCAGTGTTGACCGACTGCGCTGGGCTGTGGGTTTTCTAGTCAGTGGGCTGTGGCAGCCTGCGTAGGTGCGATTCCGGACGCTTGTGGAGGCTCAATATCCACGTTCTAATTTTTTTATTTTGTGTTCTATGGCGAATATAATTTCTCGGGGTTTTTAAAAATGCATTGTACTATTTTTGGGAACAAAAAAAAAAATGAAAGCTGTTTTGGTGAGTCCGTGCGAGACAGAACAAATGCAACTGGAATGTTTGTTTCATATTATGTTTATCTTTTAGGGCACCATACACTCAGCTGAATCAATCTACAAAGGTTTTATCCGTCATATTTGACCAGACAGGATATCCGAACTGCATGGATATTCCCCGCCCACAACATGAAATTCAACGAGTCTCATCAATCGAACAAGATATATTGTACGTACCCCACGGTGCCGCGTTATCCGAACAAGATTTGAGAAAGGTCTCAAATAACACAGCCTATCCAATATACAGTGTCGACGATAGTCACTTCACGACGATCAGACGGAATCCGGCGTGTTTTGGAGCACATGTAGAAAAGAGCTGCTTTTTGGCACAGCTTCAAAGCGAATGAACGAACGTGTCTATTCCGTCCCCACACCGCGGACCGCGAAGACCCGCAACATAGCCGGGAAGGCTTTTTGGAGATCATGTCAACGGAAATAATCCTCCAAGAACATCGAACTGCCCGCGTCGCGGGCTGCTTGACGTTCGCTTTCTTGGTTCGTTTCCTGCGAAGACCGAGCAGGCTACGAGCCCCAGTATTTCCTGCTTCTCACAGTGGAAGATAACACAAAAGGGTAAGCCTCCTAAACAGGCAAATAAAGTAAAATCTTCCAAGAAAAGCCGGCGAACTCCGAATGCACAATGCAGGTGGGGAGTCACGCTGACCGGGTTTCCACAGCTCAGGCGGGTGGCACAAATTTCTGGCTGATAGGGGTCGCTCGATTCGCAAAATGGTGGCGGCCAGAAAGCTCTTTTGCAAAGGTCTATAGCTGCCAAATTTGTTCCTCAAAGAACGCATTAGTTTCACACAAAAATTTTATTTAGTGGCGGGACCCTCGGATCCGCCAATTCAGCGAGTCAGCCCTGCTTGCAAGCGTCGGTGACGACATCTGCTTTGTCCCTTTAGTGTCCCTAGTCAGTCCCAAGCGGCGAGGCGGTGTCACTTGTAGATCTCTTGTTTGCACTTCCAGACGTGGATCAGTAGGCGCCCAGGCGTCCTTCGCCCCAACGTGCTCTTTTACCCCACTTTTCGCTCCCAACTTTTGGACGTTTTGAATATCTGGCACAGCCTAGCTACTTCGAATTCAACGGGAGTTTTGGGGGAGACGGCAGAGGAAGAAACAGGTACAGAGCCTGAGTAATGGACAGGCGTGGCATGGCGAACGTGTGTAGAGAACAACGAAAGAAAGAAACTTAGTGTTCAACGTCTTAGTCAGAAACACGAGGTTCATGGACAAGCCGCCGTCGCAACACTATATAGGTAAAATACGTCAGAGATGTGTCAAGGACTCAAGGTAGCCTGGTGACCAGATAAAAGCCGCGAACATTAAAACAAATATTTTTGTAATTATTGGAGCTTTAAATATTTTGAAATGTTTTGTGTATGTCCAATAACCTATAGTGCTGCCATGTAACGAATACTCTAACTTGTATAAATTCTGTGTCCTGGCCCCTTTCAAGTAATTTAATTTTGGTTTACAGCTTTATTAAATAACACTGGCAACCCTGACTTGCAACGTCGCATATCCTGCAGTTTGTGTGAACTTAGACATCCATGAAAGCTTGGAAGGCAACGAGTGCCTCCTGGAGGCGGAGCAATTTCTCTTGAAACTCCTGCTTCGCGACAGACTGGCTTCGATATTTTTTCCGGGTAGAGATTTCTACCTCGGATAACTCTTGGGCGTCTGCTGAGCTCGCGCTTCCAAAGCACGGTGGAAGGCAACGAGAGCGCGTGCTTGAGGCGAAGCTTCTGTTGAAGCTCCAGCGTTGCGACAGTCTGGCTTCGATTTCCGTTCCGGCAAGAGCTTGCTACCTCGGATAACTCTTGGGCACCTGCTGAGCTCGCGCTATCAAAGCACGGTGGATGGCAACGAGAGCGCGTGCTTGAGGCGAAGCTTCTCTTGGAGCTCCAACGTTGCGACAGTCTGGCTTCGATTTCTTTTCCGGGTAGAGCTTGCTACCTCGGATAACTCTTGGGCGTCTGCTGAGCTCGCGCTTCGAAGCACGGTGGAAGGCAACGAGAGCGCGTGCTTGAGGCGAAGCTTCTCTTGGAGCTCCAACGTTGCGACAGTCTGGCTTCGATTTCTTTTACGGGTAGAGCTTGCGACCTCGGATACCTCTTGGGCGTCTGCTGAGCTCGCGCTTCCAAAGCACGGTGGAAGGCAACGAGAGCGCGTGCTTGAGGCGAAGCTTCTCTTGGAGCTCCAACGTTGCGACAGTCTGGCTTCGATTTCTTTTACGGGTAGAGCTTGCGACCTCGGATAACTCTTGGGCGTCTGCTGAGCTCGCGCTTCCAAAGCACGTTGGAAGGCAACGAGAGCGCGTGCTTGAGGTGAAGCTTCTCTTGGAGCTCCAACGTTGCGACAGTCTGGCTTCGATTTCTTTTCTGGGTAGAGCTTGCTACCTCGGATAACTCTTGGGCGTCTGCTGAGCTCGCGCTTCCAAAGCACGGTGGAAGGCAACGAGAGCGCGGGCTTGAGGCGAAGCTTCTCCAACGTTGCGACAGTCTAGCTTCGATTTCCGTTCCGGCAAGAGCTTGCTACCTCGGATAACTCTTGGGCACCTGCTGAGCTCGCGCTGTCAAAGCGGGGTTATGTTGTAGTAGAACTCGGAGGTGTGTCGACCGCGTCGGGCTCCCCATAGGAGATGGGTGTCGTGTTGCCCAATTTCGCCACAGGGGCCTGGAATGGTGCGGCGAGGCACAGTGTGGCCGGGAGGACGGTTGGGGAGTCTTGGTGTGATTATTTCTTCTTGTTTTGCGTCGTGTGTGAAGCGATTCAATATTGCGTGGTTGATAGCTATGCCGAAGAGACAAGGGACTCAAAACGGTGTCAAATAGTGTGAACAAAAAGACACAGGAGTTGTGTTTTGTGCGGGGGTACAACATGGGTTACAACACATGCAAAGAGAAACACTCCTTGTTTCGGACGCCGAGCAACGCCCCTCTATTCGCGGAATGGTATTGTCTGATTCCAAGAAAAAAATTGGAATGCGTCACGCGATTGCATTTTTTTTTCTGATGGGGAAAAAAACTGGCGCAGAGAAAAAATAGAAGTCTAAGAAGAATGTGTAACCGGCCTAACATGTCAGAGAAAACAAGTTTCTCCAAGTGGGATTTCTCTTCAATAAAGACAGCAGTTGAAGATGCTTCATTTATTTTTGCCAGTCTTCGTGTTTATTTTCATATCAAGCATGCTCACTAGATATCAATTCAGACATTTTCTGGTGTATAAGCTCTGGTTGAAAATGCAGATGTCAAGAAAAGCCCGGTTTTATTAAACCATGCTACACAAAAAAGATGAATTGACACCAGAACAAAAATTATGTATTTAGAGTTCTTCAAAATGTACAGCTGCCAAAAAATAATTCAAAGAGCTTAGACACTAAAACGGAGAGGAAAGCATAACATATTATATCATACTCAAAATTGTCTTTCTTAATGCTAGCATCTTCAAGTTCATGTTCAAGTTCATTGACCTCAAGGGCATTCCGAGGAATGTATTACATGAGGGGAAGTGCGAAAAAACTGGAAGTCTGAAATACTTTTGCAATGTACTAAGAAAGTTCTAAAATATAACGAATCAAAATTTAGGCAGGAGGAACGAAGTTTGACATAGTGATTGGTGGTTCTAGTGAGAGCAGTATAATGAGCCAAACAGAGAATAGAAGGAAATATACTATTATTCTTCTATAACAAAAAAAAAAAGAGATCAGTAATTAACCGTTCCCAAACGGCATTTACGGTCTGAATATAAGCTTCTGCCGCTCGTGGAAGTCACGCTTTTTCACAGGGGTGTGAGATACGATGGAACTTATTCTTTGACCCAACCGAGCAGGCAAAAAGAAACGAAGAATGCGACCATTTTTACGCCGAATAAAGCTTTTCTGCGGCGACCGCTTGGCCTGTCAGCCGTGGGATGGAAGCGGTTTGTCCTACAGCGCCCGGACCGGCAGGCTTGCACATTGCGACACATTCATGGCTCCAGACGCCACACCTCCCATTCTAGTATACCCTTTCACGGTGAAAGGCAGCAAGCGCGTGCTGGCGGCGAAGGAATTCTCCTGCGTTGCGACAACAGAGTGGCTTCCATTTACCTTTTCGCGAGAGCTTTCTACATCGAATAACACTTGGGCGTCTGCTGATCTCGCGCTGCCAAAGCACGGTGGAAGGAAACGAGAGCGCGTGCTGGAGGCGCAGTTTCTCTTCGAGCTACTACGTTGCGGCAGGCTGGCTTTGCTTTGACTTCCAGCGAGAGCTTTCTACCTCGGATAACTCTTGGGCGCCTGCTGAGCTCGCGCTATCAAAGCACGGTGGATGGCAACGAGAGCGCGTGCTGGAGGCAGAGTTTCTCTTGGAGCTCCTACGTTGCGACAGACTGGCTCAGTTTTGACTTCCAGCAAGAGCTTTCTACCTCAAAAAACCCTTGGGCGCCTGCTGAGCTCGTGCTATCAAAGCACGGTGGATGGCAACGAGAGCTAGTGCTGGAGGTGGAGTTTCTCTTGGAGCTCCTTCGATGCGACATGGCTTTGTTTTGACTTCCAGCGAGAGCTTTCTACCTCGGATAACTCTTGGGCGCCTGTTGAGGTCGCGCTATCAAAGCACGGTGGATGGTAACGAGAGCGCGTACTGGAGGCGGAGTTTCTCTCTGAGCTCCTACATTGCGACAGACTGGCTTTGTTTTGACTTCCAGCGAGAGCTTTTTACCTCGGATAACTTTTGGGCACCTGCTGAGCTCGCACTATCAAAGCACGGTGGATGGCAACGAGAGCGCGTTCTGGAGGCAGAGTGTCTCTTGGAGCACCTCCGTTGCGACAGACTGTTTTCGTTTTCACTTCCAGCAAGAGCGGCGCCAAGCACAGTGAAATCATATCCAGTGGTCCCAATCAAGACCACTTCCGGTAATCCCGCATAAACATCGGCCCTCAAGCCGGATGGCGACAACTCGACGTTTAAAATCAAGAAAAAACATAAACAGGGTAAAAAGAATCGCCATAAAATAAATTGAGTACGCTAATGTTATTATTTTTAGAAAACATAATCAGGGTGGCTATAATAATAAACCAATAGGGAAAGGAATAATCGGGCAGTGACCGTTAGCTTTGCAAGTTCATTTCCCATAACCGAAGCCATGTTTTTAAACTCTTCGTAGGTCGTGTTGTCGGCGTTGTCGGTGTTCCTGTTCTCCGAGTGTCTTTTTCCAAGTATATTTTCGGTGGGAACCACGCTTGGCGTTTAAATGTCCCGTGATTTACCGAATCACCCTATGAATGCGTTCTAAATGAGCCTCCTCTGGCAAGAAGCCAACAAGTCGGGGACTCACTTGGCCGTTCGCAATTCCACTTCAAGTTCGTTACCGGTGAGTACGAGCATTTCTTGAAGTGTTCATGCTGTCCTCTGCGTGAGGCAGGACACGATTGTCTTTTCTATAACGCAGCGTACCTGACCCGGTTAATTTCTTAGCCGTATGTACGTCGGACGTGACTTGTAAAACGGTCGAACGTAATGAACTGCTTGTTCACGCTTTTTCTGCTGCAACTTCCACGCATCGGAGGTTTCACATCACTTTACTGGAAGAATCGAAAATATCGTGGCGAATGACGCAAATCAGGAACGAACCTGGGGTTTGCCAATCTGTGAAATCATAAAAGAAAATTTGGCATCAAGCATATTTTTTTAATTTAAAAATCCGCACCTTTATAAAACGTTAATTTACCTGTCGTTTTATTGTCACGAATGACAAGTGATGAGGCAGCGAATGACTGAGTAACTGAACGTTTAATCGGGCGAACTTGTGCCTAAAAAAGAAAAAGAAAACAAGATAACAGCAGAGCGTCGCGGACGTCGGAAGTCGGCGTAAGAGTGCAGAGTTGGAACGCTCGAGCGAGACTGACTCGACAAGGTCGCGGGCGGCCTCTTAACTAGAGTGCGTCACTATCTCGAACATTTGGCGAAGAAGGCTCGAGCGTCGCGCGCTCGGGGCGAGAATGAACACGCACTTTCTAGAACAACAAAAGCAGGAATAAATGATAGAAGTTATGTCCGGAGCAAGAATAAACGACAACCTTCTAGAAGTCCGTGACCGAGCATTGCTTTCTCGGCGCTGCGCGCGGCAATATTTACAAACAGACTAAGCAAGTTGACTGGTTACATTGAACGTAGTACCTCTGAATTGACTCGTCGGACGGATGTACTACCTCGAAGAGAATTAACGGGAAGGTACATAGCTCTAAAACAGCGTTGCTCGAACATGCCAATTTCTGGGACTCGCGCCTGCATTCTCTCTTTCATCAGAATACCTTGTGGGTACGGCAGCATCTTGCACCTGTCATTTAACACGCGTCGAGCCCCTCCGTCGTCAAGTTCCAGGCGGCATTTTTCTCTGCTGGGCACATCAGCCTGAGAGATCCACATTACTTTTCTAATTGCGAAGTATAAGGTGTTTCTATTCATCTATTTACTGTATGCTGTTACTTTCTTGTTCAAGTAGGATGGTTCCTCGGAGAATTAAAGAGAATACCACGAGGGACACGGACGTGTAAAGGCAAGCTGCAAAGACCGGACACCCAATACAAGGACCGTCACTAACCAGGAGTATAAAGTGAGAAAACTCAGTCATCTGGGCCACAAGAAGAAAATCAGAGACCCGATGCTGGGAGATTTGTCGACATACAGCTAGCTTCATCCTTGGGTGGCATGAGCATTTTCTTTTATATTTGTACATGAGGTGAACTGTTACTGGAACTAGGTCGACTCATCACCCTCCGAGCTCTGCAGCTTACGGGGCATTACAAAAGGAATATAGTGCATTTCACGATAACTTGCCAAACAGCAAAAGCTATGGCATCAGCAAGCCAATGGGAACATTTGGCTGAGGGATGTGACAACATATCGTCGGAGTACACTCCTCCTGCAAAAGCTCTCACATTCTTATCTTTGTTGCTCTGATTAGCTCGAAGGGGCCGCAGCGTTTCCTCTTTGTCATGTTACGCTGAAACAGGGTGTAGCGGTAGTGTATCCATTGAGATTGACATTGACGCATAACATTCCTCATGAGGGCTCTTATTCAATTATGAATCTCGCAGCCATAAGTGATCACTTTGCACTAATCCGTAACTCGTCATATAACGAACTGCGTCAATGGTTGGGTAAGTGCAGTAGCGGCAGTTTTTCCTATCTGGGAGAAACAGTGGAAACAGGGCTGCCTTGAAAACCCCTTCGAAGTCATCAGTTGGAAGGGGAATTTCTGGCATACCTCTGACACACAGTAATTTTTGGCATCCATGAGACACTCGAGAAGGAGAACCTTATGCAACCGAGCCAAGTTTCAAACTGAGGAGGACCTAGCTAGGTCAAGTCCTACTTTGTACAAAGGCCTCGAAAAACCACGTGCGAGGCCCAGCAGGCCTTTGTAAAATCTAGACGATTGTTCACCCAAGAGATGCTGCGAACGACGTTCACATACCGTTTTGGAAGTTTTGCTGTCTTCTCTTTGAAGTCAACATCGAAAGACTTGAACGCAAAAATCTGACTGAGATCAGTCTGGTTGGGTGGAATAATTACAAATTGTGGGCGTCCATTCAAGCCTTAATTGGGAACCCTGCGTTTCGATGCCTACTCGTCTCTCCTGGGACCTCCACTAATTAGACGCCAATACGTCATTTCCGTGAGCTTTTAAAACGTACATGTAAATGTACAACCTAGGTGCCCAGGGGTGACAGTGGCGATGATCGTTTAGGAACAGTTTTTTCCATTTCGTTTTCTACAAAAATCACCAGTTAATCTGAACATTCATGTCAGTGAAAATGACGGGTAGGTCTAATGCACCTCTAAACACGGCTTTATTCTGAACCAGATTTGCCTGTAGTTACTGTTAAAGCAACTGGTTTCTAACAACCCTCATTATGTGAAGCACCGTAAAGAGAATATGGTTGTACGAATAGTTGTCTTGAAATGCCGTTACTTCGGCTCTACCTTTTCCGCGTCTTTACATTTATTTGTTTGTACTACCGTATCCTTTCGCGGACAACCCTCAAAAACCGCATCATTGCATGTGCTGTTTGTAACTTTTTTCGTATCAATTGTACCATGTAGAGCGAAAATAAACAGTTGCCGGCTTGAAATATCTATTTCTTAAATAAATTACCTGTGATTACCGTCCAGTGATGCGCACTTCACAATAAAGCGAAGGCGCAATGCAAGCGGACGCGGGAAGCCAATAAACAAAATAGCATGGGGGCCTCCCTTTTTAAAAACGAAACAACAAAACCGAAACACAAAAAGTGGTTAGTTACCCCATCCGTCGTGAGAGACGCTTTTACGAGTTTGATTAATTATTTGAAGAACTTTCTCCTTTTTCAAATTGTTTGGTTGTCAATATAATTTAGATTGTGTTAATAATATATTGTGAGTGTAGTTCTCCAATGTATTGTTTATTGACACAAGGCCCTCGCGATCACGTGGTTTGCGATTACCGCAGGTTTTATTCTACACTGGGCTAGGCAAAATGTGTATGATAAACTGTGGCGCCAAGGGCGAGTTGGCCGCAAGGC
Organism: Ixodes ricinus; assembly: GCA_037355805.1. NCBI lineage: Eukaryota > Metazoa > Arthropoda > Arachnida > Ixodida > Ixodidae > Ixodes > Ixodes ricinus. The sequence goes on from JAZHYW010032718.1 coordinate 70,595, forward strand.
GTGCAGCAGCAGCCTTGCTTGAGATCGCTTCCAAAGGCTCTCTCCGGTTTCGGCCCTCCCGGTCCGTCGGGTGACTGGGATTCCTTCCGTGTGCCTTCCCTGATGCGCTCGTGCAGCGGGCCCCAATTATGCGGCTCGTAATCGGCGTATTTTCTTGTGACGCAACTCGGAGGGCGGCACGACCCTGAGGTCTCGGAGGTGAGCCCGTCGCGACCTCACTCGACCGCGCGTCGTGCCTCCTTGTCTTGAGCAACGGCGCCGAGCAGCCCGCTCGGCTCGAGGATGCTCTCCGTTTACGTAACGAGCGTGCTTACCGGCCGCTAACCGAACGGGTTTCCCCTATCACTCGTCCGCCGAAGGCCGTTCGTCGCTGGCCCCTCGACCACGCTCACTTTCGGCCCCGGAAGGCAGGGCCACGCACGCTCGCACGTCCCTCGCTCCAGTCCACCGGGCGCAGCCCTTAGAGGGAGTCGTTTGGGCGCTCCGAATACCCGATAACGATTTGCGTGTGCAAAAGAGCCGGCGGTTTATGAGGTAGAGTTATCCGAATGCAAACTCTAGGCAAATTTAATGCCGCGTTTCTCCCTCTCTCCTTAAAAAAAAGAAATAAAAAAAATACATTTTTATTGCGAAAATAATTTACGCATCGCCGAATGCTCATTCTCCGCCAAGAGCTAGCGCTCGCAGTGTGAACCACATACCAAAGTTTGAAAACTAAGCGTAATCTCGCGCAAAAGTTGTCAGTGATATTCAGAAATGTTCAGTGGTTAAATAGGGTCCGTTTTCGCTCGTCGGTCACCAGTTTCACATTAAAAAACTCAGGAAATCACTCATAAGTTTTCATCGAGATCACGGTTGGTTCTGAAAGCTAGTGCTACATTTTGGCGGAGAATGAGCGTTCGGCGATGCATAGTTTATTGTTGCGGCGAAGAAAACCACGTAATTATTTTGGGAGGTCACCCTGTAGATTGTTTTGAAAACTCCGATAAGGGTACCCGATGCTCTGCCGGCGAATTTGCGAGTGCATCGCAGTATCATCATTGGGTATCGTTATCCACTGAATGGGAACAATCTACGAAAAGTAGCTAATGGGAACTTTTCATGGAACGTACGCTTCGAATTGTGTGATCTGTGGGCCCGTGCTCAGTCCGCGCTTAAAGTGACGGCACGAGCTCCCTCGAGCAACACGAAGCTCTTGCGTGCAATTTACGAGTATTCACTGGAATCTACTACAACGCATTATGGGCAAGGTCAGTGTAGCTCGGAAAATATTTCTCACGCTCCACCGGGTCGCCTTGTCTAGTGCCTACTTATCAAAACGTGAAGGGAGAAAAACAAATGTCTCAAAAGCAGTCTAATGATATAACGAGACTCCAGATGTTGGTTTTATTTGTTTCTTTTTGTTGTCTGAAAAATAGGTCTGTGTACGAGCCTTCTAACACTATAGTTTATACAGCCGCAGAAATAATAATAAAAAAACTTGATTAATATTGGAAGAAGAGTTAGGGCACAGGCGAGCTCGTGAATATTAAGCAACACAATGAAACCGGAAACACGGAACAAGAGGACACATAACACCGTCTGAAACGGTGTTATGTGTGTCTTTCTTGTTCCGTGTCTCCGGTGTTATTATGTTGACAAATATTGAGTTTTTCTTTTGCAAAGAAATACAATTGTCGCTAATTTAGTTAATCTAGGAGCGCGTTCCACTCCAGCCGTAATTCTTAATCTTCACTACCTAAGAGGGGCACAGTGCGTCTATCAAACCGTCATGCTGATATGACTGACATACAGCACCAGTACGGGGTCAGGTCTGCGACACGTAATTATAATTCAGTTAAACATTGCGACATTTGAGCCCTACATCATATTCATCGGTCATGAAGGTGTTAGCAAGCATCTTTGTTGTTGAGTTCATCATCCACAAACTACGGAACGCTGGGAGTTACGAAGTCTGAGAAGCACACAGTTCTCCCTTAAGGTATAAGGCGTTCGTAAAGCCGAGATTTGTTCGAAGAAACTTGCTCTTCTAGCCTTCTCTGCAGTCCATGCCATTGTGTGACGGAGCATTCTTTCCCAGTGGGAAATGTATGTACTTCAGTCGGGGCGGACGATAGGAAGAAGCCCAGGCGAGCGCGTGGCTTCAAAGACCTCCGGGGCTGCCTAACAGAAGAAACTGAGTTTCATCGAGGCTATCGTGGGAACGGGCGGCATTTAAGCTGAGTTTCATCGAGGCCTTACTTCCCACTTGGTCGGTCGCGATTCCCGAGTGAGCATCGATAGTCAAAGTGCTGGGTGAATAATATGAAAAGAAAACACTTACCGTTGTTTATCCCGCGAACTTACTATCAAACGCACGAAAACTAGTTGCTCAACCGGCCGACCCGATGAATTCAGTCACGGTTAATTTGGCCTGTTGTCGCTGAATGCCTCATCATTCGGCGAGATCAGCATGAAATCAGCGACAGCTGTTCAAGCGGCAAATGACGACGAAAATTAAACAGCCGCTGAAGCCTCGATAATGCATGTTTCAGCTTTCTTCCGGTGGATAGCGCGGCAGGTCTTGTAATTAAGCCATGCGCTCACTTGGACTTTCTCATACCGTCCGCGACACTTTTGGACGACGGGCAACAAATCTGGTGACGACGACGACGGTGATGATCGATGATGATGACGACGACGACGATGATGATGATGATGATAGATGATGATGATGATGCGTATTTTCTCCTTTGTAGCGGGTAAGGTCAAAAACACTTTCTTGCCCTAGCAAAAACTATAAGAACGAAACTTAAGATGAGTATCTTCCAGAGTCCAGAATCTTACTCCATCGGTGTCTCGTTTTCGTTTTCTGGATGCACAGCAAGTGTGGTCGGTTGTCCTGCATCTCCGTTTTGGGGGGCTTGTGCTGGTCGTGCTGGGGTTCCCAATGATTAAAAGGTTAAAATGCGCGATGAAGACCCAAGGTCGTCTTGATGTCTTCATCTTCCTCGTTTTCGTCGCACTTTTTAACCTTTTAACAATCATGAACACACTAGGTCCCTATAATTGCCTTTTTTGCTGTCATTGCGACTTTTTCTTGTTTAGTATGGGGAACTGGAAGACGTCTAGAAACCTTAATAGAATGGATATTCTTCAGAGAAAAAAGCGGTCCGTATAATATGCCATACTACATACGATACCCATACAAGGCCATTATTTAATAAGCTTAACATCGTTCATATTACAAATCACTGTAACTATCAGCTTTTTATCGCATACCAGAGGTATGTTAGTCGCAGTGAAAATGTATTGATATCAATTTCCAGCCTTAAGATTAGGGATTTGTCCCAGATGAGACAGTTCGTTGGCGAACTTTAAGAAAAAGCGCAAAAATTATTTTTTTTGCACGGTGAAATGTCTTGAAAGAGATATCAGAGCACATAAACGACGACCATATGAGCACAAAGCCTCGGGCTAAGACCTCGACAGACGCTCAAAGGCGGGCTGGAAAGGCGAAGGAGAAAAGCTTACGTGTAAAGCCTTCACTGGAAGGCCACGGCTCACGAACTCCAGGCAAGACAGATTCACGGCGTCATGTCGTCACGACGATACGATACTTCGTTCACCTCTAGGCTGACAGTGCGGTGGGAGCTACGAACTCACCAGAACCAATCAAACACCTCCCTTTAATCACCTGACCCGTCCCTTTCTCTGCGCGTGGGTATGAACGAGAGCGCAGTTACGTGGCGGAGGATAGACGTGTGATTGGGCCAATGAGCGTGTAGTTTCCACCGCACTGTCAGCTTAGGGGCGAACGGTTTACAGGCTACAAGGCGAAGGACACATGAGGTCAACACATTTCAAAACCTGAGAGGATAGGACAAACAGATCCCTAGCGTTCTTGCTCTTTCGTCAAGAACTGACAAACCGTAAGCTTCGACCACTGTGAACAACAAACGACCGGAATTAATAGTTAATCCCAAATGCCTTGTCAAGGATCCAGAACGTTTCGTGCGTATCCTTGGCAGTAAAGGTGCCTTTTGTAGTCGAAAAAGACGGGAATCGAGCAAGGCAGATGCCGCTCGCGGTATTCCTCGCTGTCTTTCCTTGGGACGTTTATTGGGGAATAAGCATACGAGCAGATATCGCCACCTGTTTGTTGGGTAAGTAGAGATTTTAGGAAACTCGCGCCGTCCCTCTCCTCAACTGGCGACGCTTCTGCCTGTACTCCGTTTCACCTTAGGCCCGGCCGCAACGGATGCTACGAGCCATCGGAACCAACCGAAAGCCGTGTCACTTTCCTGTGGCCTTCGAAAGGGCGCGCCGTCACGCGCTGCCTTCACAGAGCTGGATCGGCTGGGATGGCTCGTGGCGTCCGCGGCGGCCGCACCATAAGGTGAAACGGAGTAGAGCAAATCTCCATCCCCATGGTGGGACAACGCGCAAGAACTTGGGCTCTTCGGGTGTTTGGGAGCAATTCTCCTTGAGAGGGATGACCGGCAATACGTCAACTATAGTGCCCTTGGGAGAATGGGATCAGATTGCGTCCGAGGTCGAAGGGAAACGTTTCACGTTCCCCTTCCAACCTATCCAAAGCGGAAACATATCTCGTTTTAACTGACGACCTTCACCGTTGAATGAACAGCGAAACCGGTGAGTCGACTGTCTTTGAGTCAAATCTAAAGAAGCTATTCATCATGTTTACCAGTTCTGTCGTGCGCGCCAGCGGAACGACTGTTCAGTATGGTTTACTTGGAGGCGAATGAGGCTGCTGCGGTGTAAACAGGAACATCTGAGTTTTGGTACATATACTGGAAATGAAATGAGCACAAATTACTGGTTTAAGGTATTGAAAAGAAATGTCGAAGTAATTTTATTATTTTTGAAAGTAATTCTAATGTCAATACTTCTAATATGTCGTAATTTGTAATGTAATTTAATTACATTTTTGCTGTTTTCTGAAAAGTGATCAGGAAGGTAATTTAATTACTTTTTGAAAGTACTCTTGCCATCTCTGATGCCGGTGTCGCCATCTCGTTGAGCTGATTGAAAATAAATCTGTCCTTTCGAATTTATTTCCACAAATACGCAAATACTACAATATTTAGTCGTCTCGCCATGATCTTAAAATTAAGAGTGGAGAAACGTCTAGTACGTACAACAATACGTTTTGTCACTTTGTTCTTCTAAGTAATGTTAATTTTAATATTCTCCGAAAATACGTTCAAAACAGTCAAAATAGTCATATCACTGGATTTTTATTAAACATCTCCAGAGCTGTCAGGCGACAATCAAAGGGTCGTACTACGTCTTCAGAATGAACCTCAAAATGTTTCAGCACTCTCCTGCATTCCTGAAACGTCGGTTTGTGTAGCGAAATTTGCCCATTGAGTGACGAGCCGGTGAATCACCCTTAATTAAGTCGCACACATCGACGCTTCCAGTAAAATCGCTCTAAGAACGTATTTTTATTTTATCTATTATGATCAGTTGACTGTCGCTTATGATACCGACCACAAACAATAGCTTCGTCAACTGCACATATACCGTTTTCTTCGACGATAATGAACGATTAAAAAGGATATATACACTTTACCGACTATAGTATTCGATTCTTACACGTTCCTATGGAAACAAACATTCCTAATGATTTATACATGCGGAGAGACCTCCGCAGCCTCTCGAGATGCCGGATTATTGACAGGAATGCCGACACACCACCTACCACTGAATTCCTTTTTCTAACAGAAATTACTAAAGTAAGAAGTTTTGACGAAGCTCACTTACAAGGGCCTAAATTCTTTCCTCTTCTGGAAATGGTCGAGATTTTTGCATGCTGTGTGGACACCATGAGTGAAAATGTACTCCAAGGCTGCGGTTCAAGAAGTCAGTCCTCTCAACGTTCCACGCCATTTCTTTCACTCCGTGCAATCACCTTTCCACTTTGCAACCTAATATGATTATGTATAAAAAAAATCTTTTTGCGCGGTGATATTGAGCTCAGAACCTTGGGGTCGTCGGTTGGATTCCCATTAAGGCACATTTAGCAGTTGGTTCTTTCTTCCCAAGGTATCCGTCTTTTGTAGAGATTTTCCGCGAAAGTACGTATCGGAACGGTTTCCGTGGCTTTCCGTCCCACTTTCCTTTGAAGATCCATCCCTTAAACACATTAGGGAGTTTTCGTAGATGGTTTTTACTTTCCGCTCCGAGCATGCCCAACTGCGCATGCGCAGCCGGCTATGCTCAAACTCGGAGCGCATGCTTACTGGCGATTGTGCCGCTCCGTAGAGCGGAGCATGAAATCGGCCTCATAAAACTCGCTATTCTGTGTTTGTTTTTTTGCAGCTGAAAATTGCTGCTGCGGGTCATATACCGAGATACAGCAGATATGCTTGATAAAACACAAAAAAAATCAAATTTATCGTTCACAATGTGCGAAGAAACGAAAGCGATTGCTGTAGCACGCAAACCTTTGGACGGAGGTGCGACGTGGTTAATTTTCAGTAGCCGTCGTGATTTACGCCGTGGATGCCACTGACGACCGCCACCAGTGATCCGTGAAGTAAGTGGGTAAGCGCGGTGGAAGTTTCCAGAACCATCCAACATGCGTAGCAACTGGATACTGCCAAAGTGGAATTTCTCATAACGCGAGAAATGTTTGAAAACAAGTCTTTCAAGCAGACGACACGAAGATTTCTCCTTCATCGCGCCACTTTTGGCGGGACGCCAGGGCTGCCCTTTTCGCTTTCTTCGCGCGACACGGCCGACGAGAAGTCCCGACTTCCTCTCCTCGCGCCAAGAGGGAGGGAAGAAGAGTTTTTTCATTACGGTGACGACAGCCGACGAGCTCGAAATCTCTGCAAAGTGTCGCCCGTAAAGCTGTCGCTTTAATATCGCTTTAAAATAAAGGCGTGCAGATGCAGTCCAGAACTTTGAGTGGAAATGAGAAGGTGGTTGGCAGGATGATTTTTTCTTTTATTCTTACTTATATACAGGATGATAAGATGCAGCCACGGGTTTTATTAGGCGTACTGTTCCAGCCGGAGAGAGTGCCGGCACCTTGTGTGCTCCCCGCCGGAAGTGCGTGGCTGGATCTTCAGATCGTCTTGGAGGCCCCTTTGAGCTCAGCTTGATCTTTGTGCTTTGCGACGGGCTGGACCGGCTCTCTGGCGGGGTCATCTCCTGGCTGGGACTCTTTCTTCAGGTTTCCGGCCTCGAGTTCCTTCTTGAGGCTCTCCTCGATTTCCTTCATGAGCAGTGCTTTCGAAAACGTTGCCTGCCGCTCCCCGCTGGCAAGAGCTCCCTCGAGCTGCTTGTTCAGCGCCTTTTCGATCTCTTTCATGAGTTCCTCGGGAACTTCTTTCTCGACGCCGTCGGAACTGCTTTTCGCTGCCGGTTCAGCAACCTGAAGCTCGGAAACCACCGGAACGGGCACTGCGTCCTTGGGGGCCGATTGGATAAAATCCTTGGTGAGCACGACAAGCCCGTTGAGGTTTGTCTTCTCAGCGTCTTTCAAGGCCGGAAACTTTGTCGGGGTCAGTGGCCGATCGGTGCGTTCTTTTACCGACTTTAGAGATGCTTTTTTTCTGGGCACCACCACGATCTTCTTACGAGGAATCCGCTGATAACTTGTTTCAGTGACCTGTGGGTAGTCTTGAGCGAAGGCAGCTTCCAGAGTCTTGAGCAACGTGTCTGGCGCTTGTTCTCTGAAGCTGCTTGCTACTTTCTTGCGGTGTCCGGGAACCCCCTTGTGCGCTCCCTTGTAGCGAGACATGCTCCGGATGACGGTCTTTTTGAATGCACCTCCTTGAGGAGCTGCGATCGGCTTGGCTTGCTCGCCACCCGCTGAAGGGTCCCCGGAAACCTGCTCACCCCTGTCTTCGACTCTGGACTGTTTCTGACGGCTTCCTTGGACGGTTCCTTTCTTGGCTTTGTTCCCTGCGCTGAACGTGGTGCTTTCTACCTCAGTACCACCCTGCTTCGATTTTTTCCTGACTTGCTTGGCTCGCTGGTACTTGGCCGTCGTGTACCTGTGGTACGACTTCGTCGTCGTCGATGGCGGAGTCGTCGTAGTGACCTGCGTGACCGGCGGTGGTCGCTCAGTCCTGGTAGCAGGCTTCAGCTCCTTGGTTAACTTGTCTTTGGGTTGTGCGTTGCGTGTGGCTTCCTTCGAGACTGCGTTAGCTTGGTTGTCATCTTCGTAGAACCGTTCGGCTTTTCCCATCTCTTCGTCGGTGAGGAACAGTGCATCCTCGTTGCCGATGTTGTCGTTGACGGCGTAGAAATCTGGCGCGCTGGCGCAAGGCACAGCATCGTCCGGGTATGTGCAGGTGAGTGTGAGCTGGTCGAACATGGTCATGTTTCCGCACATGAAGCTATATAGCTGGTAGCGCGGAGGTCCCATGAACTTTGGCATCTCGTGGCATACGTGGAACACCTGGCAGTTGTTGTCGACGTCGGCGAAGTAACCACTGCCATGGCACCGAAAGGAGCTCTTGAGCATGCCCACCACGAACTCGGACCCGTCCGGGAGGCTGTACGATTCGCGCTTTCTCTGCAAAAACAGTTAGGGAATTATTGCTCGCTGGATTCAACACCCTAAAAAGGCGAGGAGGATTTCCTCCTTAAAGGAGGAACTAGCGTGTCCCCCATCTTCCTTTAGAAAGGGAGGGAAGTTGCTCCTACAAACCGGGGAGGAAATTTGCTCCCCTAAGATGGGAGGAAAGTTGCCACCTATTTTTGCTCGTGGAGAAAAAGTTGCTCCCATAAAAAGGAGGAAAACTGCCACCTTTTTCCTCCCAATAAAGGAAACTTTCTCTGCTTGTGTAATTAATATAGCTTCCACCAGGAACGCTCAAAAGGGGAAAAAAATGTTGGAGAAGCGCTAATTTTTTTTTCGATTTCCCCGGCTTTTAGACGCTATATGGCAGATACACATACAGAACTGAACACGCAGAATACAAAGAACACAAGCAGAACAGCACCCAAACAACAGCAACAACGCAGCGACACCATACGGCCACGCTTCCCTACGTATATGAAGACGTGGGGTTCTGCCGGGCACTGTTAGTATATTAGTAGGCATATGAAGAGAAAGAGAAGTGCCAGAGGAATGGAGGGGAACGACGTTTCCATCAAGCGGTAGTATTTCCTGAAAACTGTTTGGTGGAAACGTCGTTTCCCTCCTTTCCTCTGGCACTTTTCTTTCCCTTAATTCCTCTACTTACTCTAAGTTCGCACTATCTCTATATATGGAAGTCTTATTTTTGAATCCGACTTGGCCGGTGACTGCCATCATTTGTCGCATATATACGGAGGTGGAGCAAATATTACTCCTACCTAATACTTCTTTGAATCGCTTCCTGGAATAGCCCCCATCTCTTAAATCAACACCTTGAGAAAAGCAAATGTAGATAATTAGGCTAATCAACTCAAATTGAATAATCATATATTTTTCATAACAGTTTGATTAATAATGTTGACAATGCAGTGTTGAAACGCAGTGTACTGGTGCTGAACATTGCAATCAAGCTCTTGCTTGGTTGCAATGTTCAACAGTCTAGGCTATTTTCAGTTTTGATGGGGTAATCAATTATTTTAATGAGCGCACAAGTATTTCAGTGAATTTTTTAAACAAAAAATATTACTAGATTTAACCAAATTTGTTGCAAAAGCAGAGAAAAAATTTTGGGTCGTGCTTTGTTACCGGTATTACAAAAATGTATTATTGTTCTAATTTTCTACCTGGAGCGTTTTTCCTAGAAAAAGTGAGTGCCGGAAGTGATAACGACACACCAACCATGGCTTTGGCATTGCATTAGAAAACTAAAATGAGACCTTCTTTGGTTATATAATGCAACAGCTTGAAAACATCACGTTGCCCTAGTCAGCAAGTTAAAAATCCTGCGTTGAGAGTTTTAGTAGATCGCTTAGTCACTACCCCAACTCTATACGCAATCCGCTATGACCTCCGCTACATTACACCATAGCGGAGCCGCGTTTTCATGTTTTAATAGAACGTTAATATAGCATTAGGAGAGGTAACGAAACGCCACTAGAGACTCTTTTGGACACTAAAGCTGTTACTGACATGGCATTCCGTCTGTATCTGAAACTGTATTCCTCATTTAGCATTTCCTAGAAGGAGGAACGGTTGTCTGTTCTAAGATGACAACTAGGTTTCCATCGCACTCGTCGTTCCACTTGGCTTGCGACGAGACAGCGTCTGCAGCTCTAAACAAACCCGAAGTTTGTCCCGACGCTGCATCTTCCACGAGTTTTTCGGCCGCATTTACAATGCGTGTGTTCAAAACGAGGAATGGCTGCACCGATTAGTGTCTGCTATGAAAATGTGAGGAGCCTGCAAACGAAGACCGACAAGTTAGTGATAATGAAGTTTGATGTTTTTGCCTCACGCAAGCTTGGCTCTGTAATGGGATACCCAACTCAAACAATTTTACACCTAACTACAAAGTGTATCGCCGGGATCGAGATTACCAGTTTACTGCTCAAAAGTTTGGGGGGGGGGGGAAGATTGGAGCGCTAAGGTGATTATCTTCCTGCAGAAAACCGAGGTTGTAGGTTGGTCTTTAAGGCAGGGTATGGCTTCAACTATCTAGTTGGAAACTATTATTTTCCACCACTTTCCGATGAAGCAACGTTTATAAAACATTTTGAGATATATGAAGATTCTAATTATCCAGCAGTGGACTCGCCGCTGAGGTTTGCTAATTGCAACAAGCCTATACCATCAAAAAAGGCTTCATGGTTACTGTCAATCATGAACTATTGTGGCCTTGATCAACTTAACCAGAATAAGAAAAGCGCTGGAAATGTTCTCAACCTTGTTTTATCTAACGGACCAGTCGATTCTGTGACCCCTGTTATAAATTCGTTAGTGCGAACAGCTGAGTTTCACCCACCATTCGAGGTCATCTTCTGCCTTCCACGAAAAAAGCCAATATCCCGTAGTTATTCTACTTACAACTCTGCTCAAGGAGATTATCTGAGCATGTGCAGATACTTTGAAAACTTTGATTGGAGCGGGATTCTTGCAATAACTGACACGGAAACGGTAAATGAGAAGTTTTCGTCGATTGTTAAATACGCGTTTGATGCTTTTGTGCCTCAGCGATTTTTCAAGCTTTCAATTTATCCCGAATGGTTTTCCAGAGATTTAAAAACTTGCTTGAGTAAAAAAATCAATTTCACAGACTGTTTAAACGAACTGGCAATACTTTATGGTATACTATGTTTAGCATTTATCGTGCTCTAGCTAAAAGGTTGTACGCTACAGATAAGTGCCTAAACCTTGACGGAATAGAGCGTATAGCTTAAACCGAAGCCCAAAAGATGTTTGGAGGTTTGCAAAACAGCACATGCGCGATACTAGCCAAACTATTTTACTCGCGACCGCTCACTTAACGATAGCTATGTTTCCGCCCCTGCAGAAGTCGCAGATATGTTTTCCGATTACAACAGTGACATGCTGCTCCACCGTTCAACAAGCCGTTCAGCCTACGAATAATAAAATCAACTGCCATGACTTTTGTATGGTATTAGAGTAGATATCGAAGAAATGGCTGAAGCCATAAATAAACTAAAACCAAAATTATCTGCTGGCGCTGACTCTATTCCATCTTTTATTAGTAAGGGTTGTGGTGAATAGTTTTTGCCTATTTTGAAGCTCGTCTTTAACCTCTACCTTAGTTCCGGTGTTTTTCATCGCTTTGGAAGAACGCGGTGTTGTACTTATTTTCAAGGGTGGTGACGCTTCTGTTACTACCAATTATCGCTCCATATCTTTATTGTCTGGATTTTTTAAGGTGTTAGAACGCGTTATGCATAACCGAATTCATTTTTACTTCCGCCAAAAATTTGTATCCTTCGAGCACGGTTTCCTGACGGGACGGTCAGTTGAAACTAATTTGTGCGCTTCTTTGAACGTCTGTGCCCCTGTTGTAATGAACAGAGGTCAAATTGATTTTTTACATTTTGATATGTCAAAAGCGTTTGATAAAGTAAACGATGAGTTGTTATTACATAAATTATCTTTATATGGTTATTGTGTAGAGCTGTGCAAGTGGTTTCAAAGTTACCTACCTATCATGTCGTCCCAACCGTGTTCGAATAGATAACCGTCGCTCAAGGACTTTTTTTTTCAATTCTGGCGTTCCCCAAGGGTCTATTCTTGGCCCCCTTTTGTTCCTTTATTATTTAGCGTCATGTGTTGAAAATGCCGAGTTGTTGTTGTTTGTAGATGACATTAAGCTTTTTATGAATGCTTATACTCCTGTCGACTGCGAAACTTTACAGAATGATGTGTCGCGCATAGTTCAGTGGTGTAAAGTGAATACATTGTCACTGAACACTTTCAAAACAAATATCTTGACCCTGTGCAGACATCCTAATGTACTACATAACGATTATGTATTAAAGGGAACTTAAACACATCTCTCTTGTAAGAGGCCTTGGCGTGAGCATAGATAATGAACTGACGTTTGTTTCGCATGTGTCCTCTATTGTTGGCAGCGCAACGAAGAAGTTGGGACTGATATCTTGCATCACGAAGCAATTTACATTACCTGCCTGTATTATTTGTTTATTTTGTTCGCTTATAAGGTCAAGGCTTGAATTCGATACTGCGGCTGAAACGCAGTCAAGAAAAATTGGAAGCGTGCAAAAACGCTTCGTTGACGACCGCTATCTTCAGCGCCGCTTGTATTTTGATTACAACTTTCTTCTTGATAAGTTCTTGCTGAGGCCATTGTCTGACAGAAGAACTAGAACGTGATTAATTTTTTTGTGCACAATATGGTAAAAGGAATGATAGATAATGATTTGCATTTATCCAAGTTAATATCCATGTCCCCTCCCGTTTGACTAGGAATCAGTCTACTTTTCATGTCAATACCATATGCAGATCTTCACCCTTGTCACGCACACTTTCACTGTTCAATCGCTTGGACAATCCAGGTATTGAAATATTCAGTGACTTTTCTGTTTACCGGAAGCAATTGCAAGGGATCGTTACCAACCTGTGATGTGTGTTTTTATTTGCTTTGTGTTTATTTGGCGTTTACTCGTTCTTTGTGCACCAAAGCGAAGACCTTGGGGTTGTTTTTTGGGCAGACGAAAATAAAGATTATTATTATTATTATTATTAAAGCTAATAAAAATAAATGTTTTTGCGTCAATTGTTAGTAATACTATATTCATGTCGCTATCTAAATATAATATTAATTTATTATCGAGTAAGCTTACAATAATAATAATAATGTTTATTTTCCATCAAAACACGTATGACGGAGGGAGACCGAGGAAAAAAGCTGCATCATGCAGCTAGACGGGCCTTCAGACCCCCCTCCCCCTCCTCAGCATATGGCAGCAGTGGCACAAATAAATTTGAAAAAAGAGAAAAAGCTAACAATTTTAGAGTTGACAACAGGACAATATTACAAAAAAGGCGCTACTATCTAAGAGGCTAACAAAAACAAAATACATAAGTACATACAAGCACAGCATTACTCAACTTAGCGAAAATTGAGGTTATGAAATAATGACCACAACTAAGCAATCACATTTGAAGAAAAAATGAAGAAATGCTCGGAGATTTTTTACAGATGTTGTGGGAAGATCAATGTTGTAACAAGAAAATTAAGCAGTCGAAGAAGTGCATATCTTAACATTGGTTCACCGTAGGTAGCTTTGCAAATAGGGAGAGTCCAAATTTCCGTGTTTTGAGTAGGATATGCTGCTACTCTTGGCGAGAGAGACGCCAATTCACTAAGGGCATGTAGATTTGTTTGTATTTCTGATATATAGGTAACGCATAAACGATATTTGTATAATCTATTTACAGGCATCAAATTAAAAATTTTAAAGAGATGGTTCACTAGGGTGATCGTATGAGACGTTACAAATACTTCGCAATATTTTCTTTTTAAACAAGTATTTTGTTTAAACAAGCATTTTGTTTAAATTTGTATTTGTAGTATTGCCCCAGACTAAGAAGGGGTAATGGATGTGGGAGAGAAATAATGAATTATAAATAATTAGTTTTACATTTGTTGGCGGTACATGGTGATAACAATAAAAATAAGCTAGCAACTATAGTGACACTTTTGACCGAAATATAATTTACGTGTTCATCTCAACTCATTCGATCCATGAATATAACGCCAAGTGTCTTAAAACTAGATAGAATATCTATTTTGGTTCCATTTAAAACAATATCACTAGTTATATTATCATTCTTATTTTTGGGCGAAATAAAATTGCTTTTGTTTTGTTATCATTGATTTGGAAAGCATTACATTGGCTCCAAGTAGCTAAATCTTTCAACGTTTGATTTGCCTTAATTGCTATTTCTTGAGAGAAGTTACCGATAGAAAAGTAAACATGTATCATCAGCGCAAATTACGTATTTAATGCTTTTATTGATATTGACAATGTCGTTGACGTATAAATTAAAAAGAAATGGACCTAATATGCTTCCTTGTGGAACGCCATATAGAATGGGTTTAATATAAAATGAATAACCATTTATATGAACGTATTGTTTACGATGTGCAAGATAAGATGCTATGAGAGTTGAAGCATGTCCACAAAATCCATACATTTGGAATTTTTTTAGTAGCAGATTGTGATTGGAGTGATTGAATACTTTGCTGAAATAAATAAAAATACGAAGAGTAATTATTTTTCTTCAAGCTTAAAACTTGCACTTTTAGAGCAAAAAGCTTTTAAAGCTTTTTGCTCTAAAAGTGCAAGTTGTGTAGAACGGTGTTTGAGGATCACAAACTCTGATGGAGTGATTAAACCGTGTTTATCTGCGAAATCTACCATACGGGAAAGCAGAATTTTTCGTGGCCTTTTGAAGGCTGATAAAATCGAGATTGGCCTGTAATTGCCTAGATCATTCTTGTCACCTTTTTTTATTGAGAAAGCTAACTTTTGCAATCTGCATTTTTTGGGGAAATACCCCATGGTACAAACACAAATTAGAGATATACGTCAAACAAGGCGATATAATATCTAAAACGTATTTTATCGCACTTATTTGTATCTCGTCAGCGTCGCAGCTGCTACTATTCTTTAGTGATAAAAATGTTTGTGTCACCTCATTATCAGTAACTGGCTGAAGAAAGATAAAGCTATTACTTCTGCGTTCGATATACGCGCAAGCATTTTTAACGGGATTATTTCTTGATAGGTTTACGAAATAACCATTGAAACCGTTTGCTGTTAGTTCCGTGTCATTCAGGTGTATTTTTGGATATGTGTTTTGTTATGTGAACGATTTAGACCATTGATAAGCTTTTTCCACGTGACGTCTGTCCGCATTGCAGATGATATAATAAAGTAGTTACTAAAGCACCCTTCTCTAGCTGTTTTTAGTTCCTTTGTAAGTCTATTTCGATACGATTTGAAAACTTGAGGTTTTCAGGCTCCCTTGTTTCCACAAACTTTTTGTACAAAACATTTTTTCTATTAAGAAGTGCCGGTGTTACCCATGGTTTACAATATATTTTCTTTAATCTAACAGATTTTTAAATAAAGCACACTTTTATAGTTGCTGAAATTTGTTTAAGAACTGATTATATGCTTCGTCAGCGTTCATTTCACTATAGACTTCGTTTCAGTCTAGTTCCGAGAGTTCAGTCCTAAATTCACGAAGGCATTACTTAGTAATATTTTGAAAGGATCCACGATATCTGTTCTTTGTAGTTCAAGATATCTCCTTTTTGATACACGAAAATATACCTAGATGATCACTTATATCTGTGCTAACTATCCCCGATTTTATACAGGGTAATTCAAAACTTGTTATAAACAAATCGTGCAAAGTTGGTGATTCTGTTGTGATCCTGGTAGGTGAGGTAATGACATTCGTACACCCACTATTGTTAATTAGTAATCTAATTGCCTTTTATTTGGGGTATTTTGAAGAATATTTAGATTAAAAAGCACTCCCCAGAACAATATTATTTCTGTTTTCAGCTACGAACCTGATATATGTTTCCAGAAAGCAAAGCAAGACATCAAACTCCCGTCCGGCGGCCTATAAAACACAGAGATACGAATCTCGTTCACAAGCAGGAATAGCACTTCATAGTCTTTATTATTCATGAAGTATTCTTCTAAAACTTAACCACACATATTATCTCTAAGCATTAACGACACACCTACTCCGCGCCCAGTTATTCTATTCAGGAAGTATCTATTATACATTGGCAGTTCAAAAACATCACTGTCGTCTGAATACCATGTTTCTGAAAACATCATAACATCAAACAAAAAACAAAATTCATTAAAAAATAAAGCAAGCTCTTTAGTATTGTTCCGAGCTGAACGAGTGTTTAAGCGAATTGAGACTTATTGAGACTTTGTGTTGTGTTGTCCTTTTTCTCTCCCAGTCTCGGGGTTTCGTCAAAATGTTAAACCATAACCAGCTTGTTTGCGCCCTAACTTTTTGTTTAAGTGAATACATTTGAACGACTTACTATACTCATTCCCGAGATAGGATTTTAATTCAGACACAACGAAATAGTTTTGTTCCGGCATAATTTACATGGACGCAGTCGTGAAGCAAAAACAATAACATTGTTCAGTTCAAATGCTGGAAGTTTATCTTGCTCCTGATAAAAATGGCCCTCTCCCCGTCCCTTCGCCTCACGAAAACTTTACCGTTTCGGTGCCACGTGTAGCGGTAATAATTTTGCTTTGCCTATTCCCTTGCTTTCGAAATATGTTTAGATTTGCTTCTTTTATAAGTGCATCCAGTACGGTTGCGACTATAGGGTTGAGATCCACGTTGCTGACACCGGGTCGACTTGGTCGTGTACAGCCGCGCTCGTTTCGGGAGACGAAAGGTACCGCGCGATAATAAACTAAGTCGACAAACATAAAAAAAAAAGTTAGGCCGTTTTTTTGTTTTTTTTTTTCCGAGTGCGTTATTTTATATATACCAGGAAATGCAGCGCAAACTAAAAAGAAGCAGTGGTGAACAGTCGGCTTTGGTAAATCATCCATTCCTTCAAGACCGCGGATCTACCCTCCTCCCCCACTTCGCTTCGCAACCTGAATGAAATGTCAGTACGACCCTTTCTTCCAAGTGGACTCTTGCCGAATGAATGCTTGATCTCGTTTTCAGGATCCGTTGCATCGTTCCTTCGCAGAATCGTTGATTCAGCGTCATTTCTTGTGCGGTTCCTGTGGTGTTCGAAAAACACGTGTTTCCCGCCAGCCGGTCGTGTTCTCGATGTTGACGGACTACAACGTGTGTCGGACGCGTAGTCGCTCATCGTAAGGCAGTGCTCGTTCATGTCGACTGGATATGCTGTTTTGTTTTACGTAGAATTGAAATCAAGGCCGCGCGCATAATCTTTCGTGGTATGGCACGTACCCTTTATTTCCTGAATATACGTATCTCGCGGAGGTGGCGGGGTTAGAAACGGGGTCGCCTCGAATAGAGCATCGATCTTGGCAGCTACGTGATCACGCTAACCTTTCAAGATCACGACGATTCATTTCCCGTGCGCCCTACTTGTCATGTAGCAGGTACCAGGATGAAAGTGATCGTGCTTGGCATGCCAGTGATAAGTCGCCACCTGTACTTCTTGCAGCAGCAAGGTTTCGACCACCATGGACAAGCGCGATCTCGAAGCGGGCACATATGGCGTGGTTCTCGCGAAACAAACACCGCGCTACGCGCCTCACTTATTTGTTTGCTGCTAAGCTAGCGTATTTCCGCTAGCCTCCGCAGCTCCGCTACTTCTCCGCTAGCCCAGCGCATGCGCAGTAGTGGAGTCGCTCTAGCGTATAGCGTAACGGGAGAACCATGAACGATCTACTAAAACTCTCTATTGTTGTAATGCTCGTGGTACACTGTGCATAGTGCAACAGAAATGCATGCAACTAATATTAATGCTATCTGAATTCAACACATAATTCTAAGAGTTCCAAGTTTGTAACAAGCAACCAAGCACTCACGTTTCCGTCCCTGCCGTCACCGCCGTCAAACATTCTCGCGGCGGCAGCGGCGTTTCGACCGCCGCTGCCGCTGCGGACATGGAAGAGGAAGGTTTCGTCCCTTTTTCAAGCGCCACCAGACGGCGCTGCATGTGAATCGATGAAATGGAGTTAAGGGAACAATTTCCTCCTCTTTCGCTGGCGACAGAGAGGAAAATCGTTTTTTCCTCCACTTTCACCTCCCCTTGTTTTTAGAGTGTAGTATCTTTGATTTAGCTTTTATCCGAGTGTACAGACGAGTATAAATACGAATGCAGTTTGCGGCCAACAAACGAAGCCCGAGATGGAAGCGAATTTTTTCAGTTGTACCACGAATGGCCTTTCTCCATGTCTTCCGAAACAATCCTTGCACAGTACAGAGGCTTGTTTTCAGACGTTACTTGAGTGATTGGTTGTTGGTATCTTTCTTAACAGGTATACTACATGTGTTGTCATCAGTTCAATGAGAAGATATGTGACTGAATACAGGTTGTTTCAGCACAATACAGTGATATTAGTAGAGTAGCTCGCGTTATATCTTTCTCATATACACGTATTAGTGAAAATTACTTTAAGATTGTTACCTTATGCCGTTACACGCAAAAACGAGAAAAACAAAACAAAAAAACAACAACAACACAGATCCTTGCTTATACTTTGGGAACTGAGGGTCGAGGCGGGTTGTTACTTATAAAACCTGACTCTTATGATTAGAGCAATGATCGATTATCCTTCCCATGCACAAGTCTTCATCTAATAAGAATATTTAACGTAATACTTACCCGAACAAGTCCTCCGGACGCCGCACCAGTCAGCACTAAATGTTGAGTTATAAAAGTAAATAACATATCAGTTTTAACTCGGGACCAGAAGTGCGTCACTTTCTATCAAACCAGTTTATTCCACTAAAACAAACCACAAGAATAAAGCACTAAATACAAATAAACTTACACAGGAACGTCATGGCGAAGTTCATCTTGTTCCTATCAAAGAAAATAAACTGACATTAGGTACTGAAGCACGCATCCTCGCCAACGTGAAACTGATTTTCAGCAATGTAACACGAGTTTTCCGCGAACCCTATTTATCTAAAGGGACGGTGCAACGATATTCGATTGGAATGTTTTTCACTTTACACGAGCTTACTGGTGGGACTCAAGGATACCCGCACGCAACGCCACTGGCCAAGAAACTTCTTTGTTGCGGTGTAATTTCAAGGACACACAGCGAACGTTTTTATTCAATCTCTCCCTCGCGAAACTTGATGACGGACCTGGGGGATCGCAGTATCCTCCAGTGACGATATTTGAATGCGACTCACAGATTGGACCCGAGCATTCCGTGGGCACTCAATTTCGGCTCGTGATAATCGATAGCTCGAGAAGCATTCAGGTAGAGGCCCGTGGCAAATCGCTGCAAGGACGACAATAGCCGAACCATAACACAGGGGCGGATCCAGAACTCCGTTTTTTTTTTCGGGGGAAGAGGGGGGGCGGAAAATTTGTAAGGATACTATTTTCCCATTTTTTCTCGTGCACCAGGGGGTCCACCCATGTCAAATTGCCCTCCGAGAAGGGGGGGAGGGGGATCGACTTGGTGTGGGGGGGGGGGGGCGGCCGCCCCTGTCGCCCCCCCCCTTGGATCCGCCACTGCCATAACAATGTCTGGAACTTATCGCGTGTCCTGTGCCTTGCCAACCCCAGCACATAGCTATGATGAACATAGGTGGCATATAATCGACTCCAGATCACGCAGCCGCTTGTTATGGCTGCGAGTTGAGGGGGTGAAGGTTGCTCCTCGTTTTTCTTTAATTTTTTCTGCGACTTCTGCGACAGAGGCAGCTTTATACGGCCTTCTAAAAGAAAAAAAAGTGAAAGCCGTTTACAACTCCCTGTAACGCCGAATTAGAGCGCAGCTCTTGAGGAGGAGAAGGGAAGGGTACTGAGGGGAGGGGTATACCCCTCCTCCTCCTCCTCCTCATCCTCCTCCCCTCATTCTTCAATCTCCTCCGGGGGGATCACGAGACCTGGTGGGTTCACGTGACCTCGGGGAGGTAGGTCACGTGACCTCAGGGGGGTCACGTGACCTGGGGTCATGTGACCTCGGGGGAGGGAGTCACGTGACCTCGGGGAGGGGAAGGTCACGTGACCTCGGGGGTTACTTGACCTTGGAATCATGTGACCTGGGGTCACGTGACCTCGGGGGAGGGGGTCACGTGACCTCAGAGGGAAGGAGGGGGTCACGTGACCTCGGATGGTGGTGGTGGTGGTGGTAAAAACTTTTAATTGTTTCTGATTTGTAGGGTTTTCCCCCTAGGTTCAGGACCCCACGTCCAGGGCCCCGCAGGCTACCGCTATTTTTCTGGCCCGAGCGATCAGCTCTCGCTGTTGCTCAGGGCCCGAGCCGAAGTAGGGCAGTCTCCCAGGAGGATGTGGAAGGATTTGGTAGGGGTCGGATCCCTTCTCCGAGTAGAGTCAGACAGGCCCAGGTACAGTGATAGAGTGTGGGGTTCGGGGAATTGCAGCCCGGGCACGTGCCTCGATAGCTGCCAGGAAAGAAGAGGGGAAGGTGGTGTAGATTTGGAAAAGTGTGCGTTAGTATGCGCCTCCATTCGGTAGCCTCGTGTCTGTTTAAGTCTTTGTGTGGAGGTGGATATGTCCTTCGCCCAGATCGGTAATATTCTGTAACCTGATTAAAGGTTTCGAGTTGCGGACTTTGTGTGGGGCGTTCTTCGGTTTCGTCGTCTAACTGTTGATGGTTGCAGACGGAAGAAAAAGGGTCACGTGACTCCCCCCCCCTAGGTCACGTGGCCCCAGGGGGGGCTCGCACGGTGCATTATGGGACATTTACCATAATGCATCGCGCAGTTACGCCGACGCCGACGCCGACGCCACTCAAGCCGGAAACGGGCGCCTAAAGCGCAAACCGCATGGCGCGTTTTTGCTCGCGATTCAGGCGCGTCGGCGTCAAACTGACGTTATTTCCTGCGCGCGGGCGCGCGTTTTCGCGGGAGCGTTGGTTTCTAGCCGACCCAGAACAAGACGCGCGCGCCGAGGCGTCGAAGCGGCTCGCGCCAATGAGGGTCGGTCCAACTATCACGTGATAATGCACAGTACGCTGTTTCGTATTGCAGCACATTTCAAAGTGTTCAAAAGCATTTTTATTTTCCATATAAAAATTTAAAAGGTGTTTCTCACTGGACACACAAACCCGTTTACCACGGTTATGTTCACTTACTCATTTTGCTGGTATTCGCAGTCAGCATTTACATCGCGTGTTGAGCATCCTGTTATGTGGCATCGCTGATACCCGCTGTAGCGGTCGCTTGGCTTTGTCTGGATGACGAAGGTGCCCCCGCATGTCGCTTCCGCGCTGCCAGGCGTTCATAGCGCGTCGCGTTTTCGCGCAGCAGCAAAACGCGCCATGCGGTTCTGCGCTTTAAAGCTTCGCTCTAAAACGCCAAACTTAGACGCGTTTCTGAGTTTCGGTTCTGATCAAGCGCAGCTTTGCGCTCGCGGTCCTGCTCCCCGGTGGTCGCAGCTTGACGACGCCGCCTACGCCTCGTCGCCGTGATTGGAGGAAGTAGGCGCACGTGTGTTCGGAGTGTCAGCCACTTGGCGGCAGGACCGCGGGCAGCAAAGGTGCGCTCCGGATTTGAATCGAAACCTTAGAAACGCGTCGCAAATGGAGCGTTTCTACGGAACGCCATAAAATGCTGTCCCGCATATATTCTTCTAAAAAAGAGTTAATTTAGCCGTTTTCGATGACTCTCAGCAAGTTTCTTAATGAAATCCGCGTGTCGGTTTTCACCGACGGAAATCCGGGAATGAGCTCGTTTTATTTAATTAGCCGCCTGATTGCTACGATTTCTCCTCTATACTACGTTCCCCTGGCCGCATAACTCACCTGCACAAACCGCGTAGGTTTAGCTTCTCTACGGCATTTTTTTAAAACGAATCTGTAAAACTGGAAAAAAATATCCCTTGCCTTTCTGCTTGAAAAGGCGATATCAGCAAGGCCATATTGGTATTGCCTTTCCGCTGGTATAGGATGGTCCCATGAATACGATGTGCTCTGTATGGGAGGGCTTTTTCGTCAATCGTTCTATCACTCGAAATTTTTTCAATAGGGCATTGCTAATTTTATATACATACACCAGGTCCCTCCGAAATTGCAAGGTTTTTTCACCGAAAAAGTAAACGATGCATCAGTTGGACCCTTAGCACTCTCAAATGCGACTCCGAAGGTCCAAACCAGATTTTGCGCAAGTTTTAGAATCAACCAGACATTTTTTCCTGAAGTTATAGGTGAATTTCTTTAAGACGTGTTCAATAGCAAACGATGGGGCTCCATTCTCGGTGATTGGTGCCATCCAGCTCGCTTGCATTCGAGGCTCTCACCAACCCCGTTTTTCCTTTGAATCGTGGTAGAAAATCAACTATAATGCTTGATTAAAATGTTCAAATGAGGAATTGTTTGATTGTACAGTATTTGAAGACGATTGACAGTAGCAGAAATTCATTATCAGCGGTTATTTGACTTACTGGCAGAGAAGTTGGTAACAAATGAAGCGGATTTGAGATTGTGAGGGCGTAAAAGCCTTGTGCCTATCTTGTCGCCGGGATACGCCAGCAGCAATACATCTCTGCCAAGAAACAAGGAGGAATTGGGTAATTTGTATATCACGAATTAATCTTGTTTCAGAAAGAGGCGAGACGAAGAGTTCGAATGCTCGCATAATCATAATATAGCCGCTTACGATCCGATGGCGATCGTGGGCCACCTCGGACGGGCCGCCGTTGCACGTACATTCCAAAACAGTGGGTTTGCTTATACGCCAGGGAATCTCCAAACAGAAAGCGAGGAAACGTCCAACTTTGACAAAACCAGGGAGCGAAAAAGATCGCACAGTACACACGAATAGCTGTGGAAGTTTTGAGTAGTACGGCTATTGATGGCGCCGAGCAAACGAAACAGATAATGGTTGACAATTTTACTAGTATGAGCACCTGAACTCTCACGGCGTGAATCGATCTGAAAACTTCCAGGTCACGCACAACTGCAGACCTTGATATGGCTGTAACCATCTAATGTGCAAGGGTGGACAATGATATTAGTCTCGCATGAAAAAGAAACAACTTTAGTTTTACGGGATATAGACATATATTGCATTACACCGAACGACGGTATGGCATCAACGTCAAGCTGGTATAGCTCAACAGTCTGCAGTAGTGCTAATGCCACGATAAATTCCAACACCGTCTGCAAATTGAAGCACCCTCTAGATTGACCTGCCACGTCGCAAGGTCATTTACAAAATACACAACAAAAAAGCAGTCGAGTCAGGCTGCATCAATTTTGTTATTATTTACGTATCATATTCAAAGCATGGGTGCTTGCTGGTTTCACCGATTTCAACCTCCTAACCCCAGATGTTTGCTGGTTCATTGCAATCGCCACGCTAAATTCAGCGGGCCCGAAGTTGACAATCGTCGGTATCGGCGACACTCATCACTTGGCACCGGTGGCTCAGATGTCAGCGCCGCGTGACGTCGCTTTACTCGACGTCGATTTCCCAGCTGAACTTCAGGGAAAACTGACGTCACGCTACCTGACATCACGTGGCGCCATCGTCACGTGACGTCATGGTATCACGTGACACCTCGAATTGACACCGTCACGTGACGTGACTACGTTGCGTAATGTCAGGCCACGTGACGCTTCAGTTCCTCGCTGAGTCGAAGGGAAATGGCGTGACGTAAACAGAACATCACACGATGTGGTCACGTGACGTAGCGTCAAGATGTGAACTCGTGGTGTCATTTGAAAGAACGACGTCGCGTGTAATTATCTGGATCATTGATCGTCAGGGCACGAGCAAGTGACGTGACGGTGTCTAGCCGTGTTGTCGAGTGGCACGATGACGTCACGTCGCCGATGTTACGTGACATCAGTTTCGCACGCTAAGCTTAGCGCGAAAGTTTTTTAAACAACATGTTCTCGTTCGCTCCCCGAAAATCACCGTTTAATGCCTTCCAACACTAATTTAAACGATCTTGCAGCCCTGCACAACCTGACGATCCTCACAACCTGTCCAAACAATCTGACAAACCCAATATCGATTTTTTTTTAAATTGTGGCAAACTACTCGAACATGATTCCTAAGGATCGCCCTAAATATTTTCGGCTTGGAAACTGTGTATTTGCAAAGAACAAAATGTATTCAAAAGCCTGATTTGAAACTTGTGCCCGAATTCGCTGGCGAAATCGTGTACTTTTTGCTCTTTGGATGGCTTGAAAGTTTGTATAGTTCCTCTCTTTCCCTCTCATTGATCACGGCAATTGCTCTCGTCTGCCAACCGGCCAATCAGCGCCCTGTGTCTCGGCACCTTTCTCCGCGTGCAAGCGACGGGTCTATCTTGCATTTGTACTTTTAGCGCAATATGTGTTTATGGGCTCCATTTAATGCGAAAAATGTCACGCTTGAGTGTGACGCTGAAACGTTACCTAGCCCAATACAACACAAAGCCTACACATTCTATAGTGGGCAATGCATCCAAACAGAAGGACCTTCTTAGTCCTTATTAATCATACATACTGGCTCATCAATAATGTAACAAGCGAGATTTACCTAGCGACTCAGCGGTAATCAAACCCGGACCTTGCGATCCGCAGCCCGACGCTTTGCTCCGCGCCACAAGAGGAGGTGAAAGAGAGGGCAAACAGCAGACACAAGCATCACTCGTAAGAGCGAAACGCGACCTTCGGCACGCGCAACTGGCTCCCAAATGAAGCCTAGCTCCCGACATGATTACACAACGTCAACGGCAGATCATAACGGCCAAGGATAGCGCAACGGTCGAACGACAATTTCGTAGCAACGTAGCGGGTGCGATAAAGCATCTCTCCTCGCAATTACGACAGTTACCTGAAGGGGCTCCTCGTAATCCCAGAACGCTAAGCGCTCAGGGCGCGACACGCCCAGAAGAAACA
This sequence comes from Ixodes ricinus, assembly GCA_037355805.1. NCBI lineage: Eukaryota > Metazoa > Arthropoda > Arachnida > Ixodida > Ixodidae > Ixodes > Ixodes ricinus. Next base: position 95,582 of record JAZHYW010032718.1, read on the forward strand.
GAAGCCAAATACTTTACTAGGAGATTGCATTCGCTCATTTGGAGCAGACAGCGCGTCTTCAGTGCCAAGTCCTCTTCGAGTGGTTTGGAATCCCTCCGTCCGAGAGAATGATGCATGCGCATCGCGCTTCGACGCTGTCGTTCCGCCGAGTGTGGCGGCCGCCGTCCACGCACCGAGATACCGGATTCGCCGAGACAGCAGAGACGGCTGTCCTCGCAGTCTTGACGGGTTTACGACATCTGGCGGCAGTCACCACGCCAAATTCAGAGGGAAACCCCAAAGTCATGCGCTTCCACGCGTTCCAATTACGCGAAAGCTTAGGCGCCAAGGAGATAGGAATTTCGCGGAGTAAGACGTATTCCCTAGTGAAGTAACTACAGAACCCGCGAAAACTTGTCATTAAAACATACTCCTCATACACTCGACTCTCGAATAAATTTAAACTTATCTCGATCAATCATGATGAACACGGTGAGTACATGAGTGTCTGTCCGCATCCAAAAGCACCCAAAGTGTTTTCTGCCACCAAGCTAAACTAAGCATAACGCACTCGTAATGCACGCAGGACACATTCTGTGCTCCCGAAGTTTACCAGAATTATCGATGACAAGTTTGAATGGCCCACTTTGCGTGGGCCAATGAGTAGAGGTCCGATACGCAACAGGTGAATGCCGTATGCTATCTCCGAGTGGAAAGTGCGTCGTGACAGAGGTACCTGCACAGCACGCTGAGGAGGCATGACCTGCTCGCTTCTGCGTGTCCAGTTCGTAGAAGAACGACCATTGCCCCAGCTCTCTGTGAGCTCAGACAGCAGGCAGTGTTTTCCGAGTCTCTGAGTGGCTCTGGGGCGCACGCGTGGAAGCTTCGTAAGGGCAGGCCTTCTCCCATAACAGGCTGCGCTGAAACTGCTCATTGAAGACCGGGGGAAAGAAGATGCTCAAATGCAGGTGGACCTGAATAAGCCTGACGACCCAAACTGGCCTTTGATCACATGAGCCTTGAATCGCGCCAATCTCGGCAAGACAGAAGGCGAAATATTCAAGCATGAATTAAACCTTACTCACTGTTGGAAGTTAGTAGAGACGCTACCATTCGAAACGGAGCTCTCTGCTCTGACGTGACCTCCTCTCCCTCAGTTTTTCTCCGTATGTTCCAATGTTCACAACGAGATGCCGCGTGCGATCTGCGCAGCCCAGCACGCGCATGTTCTCTGAGAAGTACGCAAGAACGCTGAAATTGGTAGCGGCCAGGTTTCTGGCATGGTGCATAGGAGGCCCCTATTGGACGAGGCCTTTCCCAACCAGTGGTTGGGAGAGACCTCGTCTTGCAGAGGCCAGAAGTGGCAAAGCTCCACTCTGCACTTTTGCAGAGCGAACCTTTGCCTCCTCAACCTTCCTTCTGCTCAATTGGTGGACGAGGGTACTTTTCATATTTATTTTATTGACTTAAGAAGAAATACTTGAATCTCGCAACACGATTCTCGCATTAGAATATATAGGGAATGATGACATGAGGAGATACATCGATTATACAATAACCTGCAACAGGGTATAGGTGGTGTTGGCTGTAGTCACGGTGTAAGATACATATACATCTCTACACCGCAGCTGTATGAACAATCCAATTGTGTCGGTGCCTACACACGGCCATCCGAGGGCTGACAGCCAACTACGTATCCGAGCAGATAAGCACGCCGTTTGACTAGACCTCGGGAAGTGTTGTAGCTGGTACGAAGAACGGAACTCGTGTAGCACGGAGCACGAACCAGGCAGAAGAACGGAATCAAGAATGGAAGCGAAAATGGCGTGAAAATTCTCAGAATCGTGCTCAGAAGGACGCGCAGAAGAGACAACGACGTCACAATGAGAGCGAATTACGCGAACACCAAGTTGGCTCTCTATCTCCTGTCACACGTCGCGTTACGCGGTAGCAACGCCTCTCGAATGTTTTCAGGAGTTCGCACATGAAGGAATCAAAAATTGGAACGTAACAGTGACGACCCAACCAACTATTTTCAATTCCTGCACTTCTGATCCGTGACAAGCAAAATCGGCCACTATGAACACTTCTCTCGAAAGAGAACGAGGTGAGCGAGGACACATGAGCGTACTTACGCCGAAACGCCGAAGCTTCGCTCTCTCTCCAAGGTCGGGCGAAGACAGCGCAGCCTCGCGAAGCTGTTGGTCCCAAAAATCCAAAGCGCAAATGTCATCAGCGTTCCTGGCACACTTGCCTTAAGTACTGCAGCGTGGTAGGCTTCGCCGGCAGGAGGATCGCGCAGGGCTGGTTCAGAAGGCCATTCGTCGCGGGGGCGCGGGGTCGCTCAAACAGCACAAGAGGAAGCTCTCGAGGTGTCCTCGACCTTTCCATTCGAGGCTCTTCTTGGCCGCACCGTGGCCAATCCGGCGAGGCGGCGGGCCTATGGAGCCCCGCAGCGGACACACAGTGGGCTCGACGCGCAACAAGCACAGCTGTACCCAAGAAAACGCACCGAGTGCGACAAAACTGCATTGCAGGTTCACGCTCAGGCAATTGTTTTGAGAGCGAGCCTTTTCCTTCGTTTCTACTTTGTCAAAGCGTGATTCATTTTGTTTCCACGCGTGCCTTTTATCTGTGACAGGGAGCGCCGTCTAGGTGGCGGTTTGTTTGAAGCTTTACAGAGCCGGGGCTCGAAGAGCTTTCGCAGCCTCGTGTTGTTCCGGCTTTGTGCGAAAGAAGGCGTTACGGGTCGTTACCCTCACTGGCACGTCAGTCCACCTTGGGCTGCCTTCTCGATTTCGGCGCGAGGTTTTAGCTCGGAGCGCTAAATCTAACCGAATGCTAGGATTCATCAAACGCATTTTTAGAGACTGTCCCAGTGAAGTTAAAAATACCGTCCACTTTACTAACGGCAGGCCAATCTCTAATATGCTTCTGAAACCTGAGATCCCTACCAGCAGTACCTAAATAATAATACAGAACGAATTCAAATCAGATCTGCCAGGTTCTTTCTGAATTCTTATAGTAAGGGTCAGGAGTGTGACCGATCTAAAAAATGAGCTTAAGTTTCAGTCTCTCAATTTTGACGCCAATGCTTCGTCTAAAACTACTACATGCCATTTATTGTGAAATATCCGGCATTAACAAAGGCTATACTAACTTCCACACACTTCATCTCCCGTAGACGTGATCACTCGAGGATGATTATACCTCTGTCATCTAAAACTAACATCTTCAAGTACTCTTCTTTTTCCATGCGCTATTCAGGATAGAATGAATTACCAGAGGAACTTGTTTTGGTAAAAGAAGGCTATTTTTTTTAGTGCTTAGCAGATGTTGTATGTTTTCCTTGTGTGCAGGTGTTTTAGTGTATAATCAAGAGCTGGAGAGTCCCTCTCTGCGTTCGTTTTATACACTTGCTACTGCAGGCATCGCCTGCCTTTCCTATGTACCAAGGTGTCACGTACTTTTTATCTCACCTCCACGGTCTATAATGCCCCCGCGAGTACTGTGGAGTATTGAAAATGAAATAATAAATGGATGCACGGCCTCCGGGCAGCGGACCAGTTCCGGCTGCGCCCACCTGTCGTCGGCGCCACGGACGAGTGTCACTTCAATGGTACTTGGGGGCCTCACACACGCTCCAGGGGGCTTTAGCTGTGCTCCTCTTAGCTCCTACGATGACTCGAAAGCAGAGATGGGCAGTATAGCTATACAAAAATATCGCGATAATATTTTAGAAATACATTTTGTCTTTATATATCTGCATCGCTATACAATTCTTAAAGTGTACGTATTTTGTATTTCTGTATCGAAATACATTTTCGGGTGTATTCTTGATATCGCGATACTTTCGAGCTGGAAGTTGACACGTGTTTTTCTTTTTTTTGTCTGTAGAGGAGAAGGGTACACAGGGTTTTGCTATACCTTATCGAAAAGCTTAGTGCCCTCGACTATAACTGGCTCCGACTGTACCTCTATTGCCTGCAAGCGATGATAGCCAATATTATGCCGGACTTTAGCGTCGGCTATTGTTCGCGTACTACTCCCCCACTTTCCTGTTAGGGGAGTGTACATAGGATCATACCGGTCGGTGTCTGAATGACCGCCTTCGTGTGCATACCAACAACGTCGTCAACGCCAACTCTGGACATTTGGGACTACAGTGTAGGGACTGTGGGTGTGCGGCGCTTTTGAGCAACTGCACTGTGCTGGGAAGGAGCCCCAATCGACTCACCAGGGAGACTATTGAGGCAGCAAGCATCGAAGGACACATTCACAAGTGTGTCAGCAGACTATCTTTAAGTCTCTCACAGACGGAGTTTGAGTATTTGACCAAAAGATCTCGTAGGCACCAGCAGTGAGAATTCTTTATTATTCTTTACTTTTGTTTTAATATTTAATTTTTTTAAACTTTTATTGGGTTTTTATTTTTGTAATTGCATTTGATGTCGTCATCTCTGTTCTTAGAACACAGAAGAAGAGGATGTTGTTCTTTGTGCATAGAAGAAGAAGACAATACAAACATGAGTTGTGAGTCAGGGCCGAGTGAGTGTATATTTTTTTAGTGTGTCTGCGTTTCTCTTCTGGTGCGCTGTAACGTTAATCAATATTCTTCACGATTCCGAAAATTGTAGGTGCTGCTGGCACGTCCAACTACCAGATTAGAGAATCCTGTTTCATTCCTCCATGAAGTCATTAAGATGGCTCTGAAAGGGAGCCGAGATTGAACAAGAACATGGTGACATCTCGAGGTTATTTGTGAGCACACAAAACATATTTACAGCTCCCTGTGATTTTTCCTCGCAAGGAAAAGAGATGCCGGGATAAATTGATCTCCAGCTCGTGATGTGTTTTTCAACCCATTAAAAAACTGCAGCTCAGTTTTCTTATCGCTACGCAAAATGCCAAATGTTAATTTTGCGAGAAATTAATTTCTATCTGAAAAACGTCAACGTCAAAATTCACGTTGTATCTTACAGTGAGTTGTTGTTTTCAAAGAAGGTAATGTATAAGTAATTGTTTCGAGTATTGTGGACCATATATGCTTCTTTATTGTTTATGGCGCACATTAGCGGGCGCATACAATCAGTTCTACGAAGTATAGCATCGAAAATAGTAATTTTTTGAGAAACGTTTTTAGTATTAGCTTAGGACAGCAAATTGTATCCCTAATCTGTATTTCAAACAAGTTTTTCATTTTCAAATGTATTTTTGATACATATCGCGATACCTTCATAAAAATATATTTCAGTATCAGTATTTTGGCGGTTTTTGTCATGTATTCCAGTGTTTGTATTTCCAAATACTTTTTTCTTTCGGTATTTCTGCCCAACCCTCGTCTCGAGTAACCCAACTCGGCGGCCAGCTTTCGAAGATGGCGTGCGAGAGTGATGAGGGGGAGGTGTTCGGCACTCCTGTCAGCCGAGCCTCCGGGCCCGACGAGAGGCCGCCAGATATTCCGGAAGCTGGGCGGCCGGAGACCGTTCCGGCATCCGGTCAACTTCCGACCTGTCGTAGGTCTATTGCCGAGTCCAAAGGTCGAGCTCCTGCCAGTTTGTTTTCCGCTGCGCGGGCCTCGTCCGGACTTGCGCTAGGCCACCGGGCTGCTTGCGCGCCAATGGGGCAAGAAGCCTCGTCTGCTCCCAATCTGAGCGCTTTGAAAGGTCCCGCATGTCGCGGGCGTGGAGAGCGACGGACTGCCACGGGCAACACCTGCGGCTGCGGTGAGACCGGATCCCTTCAAACAGGTCTTTATTTTTCATCACTCTGAAACGCCGTTGAGTGCCGAGGGAAATGGACCTTCTGTAAAACAGCTGCTGCGCTTAACCGAAAAGGCACCAGAACCTCGTGTATGATTGAAAGCAAACGGGCGTCCCGTAGGATTACTACCCACTGACCCTGTACTAGGCTGCTGCAGAAGCAAGAGCGTTTTGGGTCAGTTTGGTCGGCATTTTTGGCCCGAGCCAATCAATATCATATCACGTCCACAAAGATTTTCCAGAATTAATTCGCACTCGTATCACGAATGTTTCCAAGATCCAAAAGTCACCGCCAGTCACATCACAAAGTTCATCTAGACTAAAAATCACCGCCACTCATTTCACAGAGGTTATCAAGATAAAAAGCTCACGACCCCTCACATTACCTTTGACTTTCATCATTAACAATGTCATCAATATCGCCAAAATCAGACTCGCAAATATTATGAAACATCACCGACTCACAAATTGCACGAAATGTCACCGATATCCCAGTCTTGCAAATATCACGAATAATCACCGACTTACAAGTATAACCCACATTACCGTCTAACAAATATCACGCGGGGGTTTACTTTCCGTGTCGCTCGCAAACGTTTGGTCTAATTTTGTTGCGTGCTGTTCAAGGGTGGATGGAGGGATGGATGCTAGCGGCTGTATCCTTTATAACGGGCGGTAGCTTGCGCCTCCTAGCCTAGAAATTAAAAACCAAAAGTGTGATTCTTCCTCTCGTCCTTCTAAGCCAATCTGCTTCCCCTCTGCATTTTTTAGCTATCACCAAGCGATGTAGTATATCACCAGGAAGACCTATGGGGGATCGGACAAAAAAAAACTAAAAACATCATCCCCACCTTCTCCCCCCGGTGAGAGAGTCGCCAATTTTCCTGTCAAATCTAGTCGGGATTACCAAAACACCGGGCCCACTGGGGGACAGGGTTGTGACTTTGGGCCGGAGCAACGCGGGAGAAAGTCCCAATTTTCCTTTGTCCTGCCTGTTCCCAGCTGTGCTACTTAATTGCACGACATTCAATTCTCCCTAGATAATTTCCACCAGTGTTCCAACCTCCTCTTTGTTATTAAAATTCACCTATATCATCCAATCTTCCATTGTCGTCTGCGAACCCCAGCGCTCCGCTTAGATCCGTCGCCCCTCCGGGAGGGCGGAAGCCAAGCCCTGTGCACCTCAAGACCACATGTTCTACTGTCTCGTCTTCCCCTTGGCATACGCCACAGCGCGTGCGCATTTCATTATACTTTGTCCTATATGTTCTAGTCCTCAATACTCTTGTTCCAGCCTCAAATAACAAGGAGTTCCCCCGTGAATCATCATACCAATGTTATATATTTCCAGTTTTCGTCCCCTATACATAGTTAAAGCTGATTTCCTCTGCATTCTTTCCTCCCACATTTTTTTCTCGGCTTCATTTGCTTCCTTTTCCACAGAGGTAGTCTGCTCTGTCCCAGCACTTGACTGTTGGTATTTGCATTTCAGTTTTCGAGTTCGGTTTGTTCATGTAGTGTTCAGACTTTTTATGTATAGATGCTTATACCACTTTCGCACATCGTGTATTCTCCATTGTGTCTAGTCTTTGTTCAAATTTCGACTTACATTGCCTCTCTAATCTCGAAAGGTGCCCAGCCGATGTCTCCCTGCACTCCTTCGTTTGGTGTATTCCCATGCGCCCCCTGGGCCAGTCTGCCCACGCTTTTCTGCCGGACCTCTAAACCCGACTGTACCTCAGATTTCGTGCACATTAAACCCCTTTAAAAAAACTTTAGCAACAGCGAAAATCCGCTGAATGAGTCCAACAACATTGGGTGGCCGACGCCATGAGGGAGGACTCCGTTGCGGCCGGTACAGTTGTTTACATTGTGGCGTTCTTGTGTTTCCTCGATCCCTTTGCCTCTGTATAGCTGCAGGTAGCGTTTTCCCTATTACGGGTTGGGTAAACGACATTTCCCAACTCCCAGCTGTTGAAGATGATGAAGTACATCGCTTCTACAAGAGCCGATCGGAGTCAAAGCGCTCCTTCCACAGAAGCTAGAACTTCCTCGTTGAGGGGTCGCCCCATCAATAGAGGCCAACTACTTAAAGAAAAAGGTAACTAGACATGTTTCATTATGCATCAGAAAAGAATAGGAACCGGCTATAATTTACGGGCTGTAGTTAGAGGTCGCCAGTACTCTGGGGCCGACCTTAGTGCTAACATCGCGAGTGGCAGTGTTGTACGGAACGGCGTTCCTTGAACGCGTTCCTTTTAGGAGGAACGAAGGAACGCCGCCGTTTCATTTTACATCGGTGGAACTGGAACGGGAACTTGTTACATTTTTACCGGAAAAGGAACGGCGTTCCTTTTTTCGTCCAGTGGGGTAATTTTTACTTAATTATCGAGAGGGAAATTCTAAAAGTATAACAAAAATATCTTTACGAAGAGCTGGATCTCGTTAACTTTTTGGTTTCTTATCTTAGGGTTTATTTTGTGTCGTACTCGCTTGGTAACAGTCGGGTGCAGGGGAGCTGTGGGCATTGATTCTTATTTCAGAGCCCGGGACTGCGGTACAAAAAGGAAAACATTTAGTCGAAGGAAAAGACAAAGAAAGAGGGACGTTTTAAACTCGGCTACTTTCTTTGCTTCCACGAATCCTCATACACCCAGAAATCTAAGGCCGACTACAGCCATCACTGAACTTCCACAAAAAGTCCTACAGTTACAACGAAAGAACAGACTACCAGACATCGAACGCTCCCTTGTTTTCCGAGCATCGGTCACTTAAAAGATACTTAAAATTAACCTTCATTCATTTTCCCCTTGTCCCCCACCTTCAAACTAAACAACGAACCCAAACTTCGTGAAGAAGGACTTGTGGTTTTCAAGACTGACCTTCCAAAAAGCCCTACCCTCTACTTCACTTGCTCGTTTTGCGGACAACAACATCGAGAAGCAACAGTTGTTATGTTCGAACAAGGACCTTTGTTAGATGGAAACGTGCGAGGTTGTTGTACAACGCTCGTGCAATGTAGGGTAACAGCACATTGGGCTCGTCTGAATCGGCCACCACAAACACCAATATGGCTAAAAGCTTAGATTTTTAAAGCGGAATATATAAACAAATGAAACCCTGCTTCCGTTTGTTTCCTTCTCCTGGTGCCCTTCCATCACGGCATTAAAATTCGTATGTTGCCATTTAATAATAATAATAATATTAATAATAATAAAGCTTTATTTACAATATAAGTATGGAGGAGCTAAAGAAAAAAGCTGTTCAAGCAGCTTGACGGGTTTTCAGCCCCCTCACAGTCCCACAACAGTTGCAAATAAAAAGATATACATGAAATTATATAACATTTAAAATAGCAAAATATACAAGCTAAATTTCAAAAGCGGTAATACAAGTTACATAACAGTAATCAAGTAATACAGTGATATATGTACAACATGGAGAACAGCGTTATGATTGCTTATTTGGATGGCGTAGATAAAAAAAGCTTGCTCGATCTAACTAAATACCTTACTCAGCAAACTACAAATGTAACGTATATGTAACGATACGTTCCATTTTTTAACTCTAACAGGAACGAGTTCCTTTTTAACATATAAAACTTGTAACCGGAACGCGTTCCAAAATTCAGAAGGAACGAGGAACGAGCTTACGTTCCATTTTTGAGGAATGTGTACAACACTGGCGAGTGGTCACGCGAACTCGAAACACGCGATCTTTACTTGTGCATGCTAGGCTCGAATGCCGAAGTTTACCACCTTGGTCGGTGCCTCAGATAAGCATTATTTCAACCCACCACTAGCTTTCAATACTGTTACAATTGCACCTATGAAAGGAAAAATGACAAACTTGCGATCGCTTGTTCATTCTGTGGCGCGCAGTGTACTCGTTCACAGATAGCGAGGGAACGCTTTGAGGCTATGTGACATAAGCGCCTTTGAATCAGTGTGATTTGCCACAAGGTTGGATGCAAAGCAAGATATTTTTAGAATGTCTGATGTAAAAGGAATGTAACTGCTTAATTTCCAAAATTATTTGCAAAACAAAAACATGCGTAATATGCTCTGCTTATTATTTCATTTTGCATTAGTCATTGACAAGAAAATAACTTAGACATTATTTTTTTAGTGCAGGGATAGGCTTCCTCAAAGCTTCATGTTTTCGAATCAAAGTAAAAATGAATGACCATACACACCGTGGTGGCTGCCCTTAGCGTCACCGGCAAGGTTGAAGATGGACACCTTGACAACCAAGCAGTAAGGGTTGCTTGCAACCACTGGATGGGTGTTCTTCGCACGCTTGAACTGCTGCAGAGAAAGGGGTTTTCTGAAGCGCCACTGCAGATCTCGTGCGGTGACCTCTCAACGCAGGGAGGGCCCCAAGAAGCGAGCACATTGGGGGACATTAGTACAGTCCGTTGACTGGAGGAGTGTCGAGGGGAGGTGGATACTTCAACAAGTCGCCTCTATGAAAGCCGGACTATTCCCCGCAATCAAAGTCAACAAGATGCCGCCACCAAGAAGTTTGTTGAAGGCATAATCCACCTAGATGGAACCACCGAGTTTGGCAGAAGTTTGCTGGGAGGGACCGGGCAGGTTTGCGGAGAACCGAAATTATGCATTTCATCCATCCTTGCACCGCAGTCATACCAGCAACCGAAATATCCCTTTGGCTTAAAAGTGCTGACGAATTTTCAAAAAAACAATGCTTCCACCCCTCTACCTCCACTGTATGAATACAACTTCTTTGAGGATGCCGAGCCTTGGAATGTTCCCAGGGTTGACCAGAGACACTCTAAAATGTATTTGGAAATACAAATACTGGGATACGTGACGAAGAAAGCTAAAATACTGATACTGAAAAACATCCATACAAAGGTATCGCGATACGTATCAGAAATATATTTGAAAAGACTGAGAAAAGTATTTGGGAATACAAATAGATATATACATTTTGCCGAAGCAGTAATACTCACATACATTTTTTTCTTTAAAGAGCTTTGTGTGATGTGAACTCTTTTATTACCGGCAAAAACTTACTATTTATAAAAAGAAATGAAACAACTTTATGCTACATATTTTTCTTTTCATATAAAAGCAATTCAAAACAAAAGTAAATATACGACTTTGCTGCTACACTCGACTATATTTGGTGAGAAGTAGCTTTTTAAAATCTCGTCGGTCAACCGCTGCCGATTTGGGCAAATAGTCATGTTAGCGAAAGAGATTAAACATCTCACAGGTGTCAAGGGGTTCATATTAAAACGAACGAAGACCGCTTTCACAATGGGAAAGTCTTTAACCATGCAAATATTTTGTTTTGGTTTTCTATGTGTATGAAGACCGCTTGGAAGCGGTAATGGGTCGGCTTCGTTGACAGTGTGTGTACTTACTTCTAGGGTGAAAGAAGAGTCCTCCAGTAAAAACAAAAAACTCACACTAACCCTGAGGAAAATATTGTAGTTGAACTTGGACGTTCTCGAACCTGAAATTATTTTCGGATAGAACTGCCATTTTCATTTTAACAAAAAGCTCTGTGAACTAAGCGCGTCTTGAGTAGGTTGAAAATACTTTCCGTCCAGAATGCAGTGCAGTTCTCCTTTAGATATATTGCACGCCTTCGAGTCAATATCACACAAAACCCTAAATTCGTTTTATATCTACCCACACATCTCCGAACGGTCAGCATCCTCTAGTCCCATGTCGGTACCTTTTCTGCGGTCACTTCAAGACGTCGCCTTTAAATGAAATGATGTTCTTTTATCTGATGATCTGAAGAAATAAACTTTGTGCTCGGCCTATTAAATTCGGCTGGGAGTGCAATACGTACAGTTATAAAGCTCCTACCCACCGTGCCTTCAACGTTTTGATTCTACAAGATATAGTTGTCCAACTGAAGCACCCCGGAAGATGTATGTTATCTTTGGAAAATAGGGAAGGGAATCACCAATATCGGGGCCATAATGTCAAAACAAACCTTAGTCTGCATGATAACAAAGTCTCCGGGTCCCATTTACTGTACCTTCTACCTCTCTGTAGAACAAAAGAAGAAAGGAAACAATCTCTTGAGCTTCTTTCGCTTGGGGGTCACTGATTTCTCGAACATTGTAACGAGATACATTCGCCCAGCATTGTACCGCGATGCAAGTAATAGACCAAAAATGTATTCCGATACTGAAATACATATAGTACTGATTAAGAAAATGTTTCGCGATATAGAAATATAAATAATAAAAGTATTTCTGAGATACTATCGCGATAAACTTGAATCGCGATCCTGCCCAACCCTGGTTGTGCCTTTGCGTTTCGAGGGCCACGAGAGCCTTGAGGTAATGCCAGCATTCCTTTTAGGTTACTTTATGGAAGGTCACTGTACAAAAATAATGTGCTTCTGATTTTGTATGAACTGAGTACCTCAAACGCAATTAGCGACCCAGGCTTTACGTGGCTTCGTTACATCACACTGGAAGGCTTCTTATAATTCTCAATGTTAGCCGTGATTGGTATTTCAGGTTACTTTTCTTTATAAAGAATCTGGAAAAAGAGCAAGACAGCCTAAAGGTAGCTTCTTAATAAGCAAGGTCTTTATATTGTTGCCACCATAAGTCTACCCCAGGAAGTCTCCTTTTAAATTCTTCATTAGTCACCATAATTGAAGAATTCAGCGACGTTTTCGCCTCGAGCAAGCGCTCGCTGCCTTTAGTAACGCTGGAGAGCACGCGCAGTCAATGCACGTTTACACGCCAGTTCACTATTTCAGTGTCAACACTCGCATTTGCAAACCTAAGTCTTGTGGTGTAAGTTGAGATGATACTTACCTGGAGAATGTTTCTGGTGTCTTAATTTACGACCCGATGATGTTAGGTTCCGCTTTTCTAACACAGATTTTCCTTTAGGGAAAAGAGCAAACATGCATTTGAAGGTGGCTCTTTCAATTTGAGTACTATTGTTTAGAGGAGTGGCAGTTTCAGTAATAAAAAAAGATCCAAAATGTTTAAGAAATTTTTTGTGCATTGTGCCATGCAACAACATTTTAGTTGCATGTCCGCATATCCCGAGGTTGTCAACAAATTAATAACTAATTTCTCATCCGAGCGTGCCAAATTCTTTTTCTGTAGGCATGTAATCCCCCAAAATGTATTTCAGTATGTTCTCAAAAAGTCCTACGTACTGCAGGGGCTGTGCCTGTCACTGACTCATGCAAGGGCTCTTGAACCATCGATACAAGACAACAAGCAAAAAGTCCAAGATGTCCCAAAAACGTGCACTTCGGCTATCAGCGTCGAACTTTGGAGTGGCAGCCACACGTGCGGTCTGGTCGCAGAAAGGGCTGCACAACCCGATCAGCACAAGAGAACTCTCGAGCATTCCTGCGATCCGGCATGCCCTCTTAACACAGGCGTTACTTACATAATACCCATTGGGCACGTTCAGTAGGCTCCCTCGGCTCCGAACGGAGTAACTCGAGTCGCAGTTCTCGGAGTGGCTACTAGACGGTACACGAAGGCACCGTTGCAGCTTCATCTTACGCTGTTTCGGTTTTTGCCAAATTAGCGTGCGCTTATGAAGGTACCCATGGTAGCAGAATCCAAGCTGCTGCTCCTCCAGAGCTTACTCGGGGAGTGCTCGATGACGACCTGGAAAAGTTCTTGGCGAGTCAAAGAAGGTTAACTTACGCACTACGTACTGTACGCCCTAAATCAAGCTACTTCTCAAAGTATGCATGCGCCTTCTGAACATCAAACGAGTGCGACTATATCATCTGGCTTCCGCTTCTGCCCTGAGGCACATAAAATGAAAGCAAACAATGCCCAGCATGAACGGTTTTATTTGATGCTGTACTGGTGTTGAAGAAGCCTGGATACGATTTTCGAGAACTGGAAAAAAGGTGTGGGCATGAATCAGCGTTGGTCTTCGAAGTGAACGAGCCCATCGCACGTCGGTGCGAGACTGGCTGCAATAAAAACGACCAACAAAACTCTCAACGAAAGCAAGGCGTGAGCCCGAATGTATGTACGCCCTTGGGAACACAATAGCTTTATACGGTACTGTTTATTCTTCTGATATTTACGAGCTCCCTATTAAAATAATTTGTACATGGGAGAAGTCATGCCCTCGCACTCGGCCATCGGTGTAGTTGCGATGTGCACGGACGCAAGCATAAGCCGACGGCTCAAGTGCTAGCATGCATTTTCATTTATCGTAATATACTATGCCAAACTCAGAAACCAGACGTGTTCGGTCCCTGTCTAGCTCTTGCCGCCACGGACACAACGACGATTGTCGATAACTGCCGAGTTTCCGCCTAATGCCGATCGAAACTTTGCGCTAAAACAACGCTTATAATAGTTATAATAATAATAATAATAATAATAATAATAATAATAATAATAATAATAATAATAATAATAATAATAATAATAATAATAATAATAATAATAATAATTCTTTATTTTATTCGTGCCCCAGAACAACCTCCAGATTTTTATGTGGTAGCACAATATATAAAATTCAAAGAGATAATATTTATACATTAGATGATAGCAAATAAAAATTCAAAGCAATATAATAGTAAATATAATAAATAAATAAATAAATGAATATAGTAAATAAATAAATATACTAAATAAATAAATAATTAGTAAATGAAAAATAAATAGTGAATATAATAGTAAATAAATAGAAGATAGAAATCCAAACATCTTGATTTAAAACAGCGCGACAAGACAAGGACAAAATAAAGACGAGACAGACGACATTGCTGACTATCAACTGAGAGTTTATTTCCATCGCTCCCAGTATATATACACACGGGAAGGCCGGATTAAGAAATTTTGGGGCCCTTGGCTAATGCCGTTCACGAGGCCTTATAATAATCATGATAATGCTGACTATGATGACGATGGTGGTGGGGGTAACGATAATGACGGCGATATGTATATTTCACCACCTTATGATATACAAATATCGTTCAATTTATGATACATCTTGGAGAGTTTCTGCATCATTAGATTCAATGATTAGGAAATTCATGTCTCCCTGGGTTGAAATAAAACAAGTGCGATTGAGGATTTGAGGCTGTTTCAACAATAGTCAGTCGCTCACTAAGAGGTACAAAACGCAGAGTAATGAACGATTGGGGAAGATATTAAGAAGTCTTGGGTACATTGAGCAGCTCCATAGGTCCTCGTAAACTTCTGTTGAAAAGTTAAAAATGATGACTCCGGGTTCCTATGGACCTGTTTGACCAAGTATACAACCTCATTTACACAGTACGTGTCTCTGCCGGATTGCATACATTTACCCCGATGTAGAGTTAGAGAGAGGGCACCGATGACCTACTGGGTGTCAAGTGACATAATTACTTGGGCACCAATTGCATTAAACAGAAACCGAAAGGATGGCCGCAAAATTCCTATTACAAGAAAGAAACAAAAAACAATTTCGCGGCCCCTAAAAGCATGCCTCACGAGTCGCAACTCAAAAACTGTCCCGATAATATAGTTTTTATTATTCTAGTAATTGCTTCGATTGATTCATGCTTATCTGACTAGCCCTTTTTAATTAATTACTGTCTTGAACTGTAAAGCAACACCGACAACAAAGTAAGCTTGACTTGTTAAAGTATTTAGGGCTCAAACCGCTTCGTCCACACTCTTCTAATAACTGAACTCTCGCGTCCCAAACTAACGGACTTGTGCATTCAAATAATTAAAAAAATAATTGAGGTTGAATGCGATTGCAATCTAGCAACCACTGTCATTTGGGCACATTCACAGTCATTTCTCATGAAGATAACAGAGGTATTTTCAAGCTCCTCTCCTACATGTTGTCTATTTTAAGAGGAAAATGTTTCCATTCGTTTTGGAAGTTGTCTTATTTCTTCTGATTTCAGTAATCTAGAACATCGCAGTCATTTGGACATATTACTCTAAGCTAAGAATAATAGGTGATACCTCAGAGTCTCGTATAAACATTGCAGCGATCATATCACTCGATGGCAGGAGAAGTGTTCTGCCGTACTGGCAGATCAGGCACTGGCTCCAAAGCAGTTGCTTGCAGTCACTGCCTCTTGAAAACTTTGGGGGACTTCTCAAGAACTGGCTCTTTGAAACGCCTGTTAGTGTTAAAAAGATGGCTTTGGGAGGTTCACGATATTTTGTTTTGCGTGTTTTAAACTTGTCGTTTCTGAAAAAAGCTTTCTATATGAAACTACGCTGAATGAGCAAAAAAAAGTGTAGCATGTATGTTGCTTGTGTAGCCTGCGGCAAACCTTGCTTGCCTTCCAACCCACCAATGACCATAAAACACGTCGAGGGGGCCGCAGTACAATAGAGAGCTCTGTGGCTCTCTTTCCGTCCGGTTTCAATTAGAAGCGACTTCGAGTGGGACTGCCAGCGTCGACAGCTTTGCTTCCTCCAACAAGGAGGGTGGGAGGCAACGCTTGCATTTTGTTGCTCTGAGAGTTTTTCACAGCGAGCTCAGAACAGCGCTTGTCTAGAGAAGGGAACTTTATAACATCCCTGCTTCACCTTTGAGAAAGAAAAAAAAAAAAGGGGGGGGGGGGGGGGGGAGACGACGACACTAGAAAGCCAGGGCCTAGAGGCTCCTCTAAGTTTTGTTCCTCATTTAGGTCCGAGCAGTTTTGAACTGAGACCGACTAACATTTTTTCAAATTTCCCGGCCTGATCACTGGGCCTCCCTGCAGCCTGGGGCCCTAGGCTGCAGCCCATCTGGCCCGTACTTTAATCCGGCCCTGCCATGGGAAACAGCCAAATAAACAGAGTGCAAAAGAAAAGAAACAAAAATACATGCAGTCTCAGCATCTTATTAGCGTCCTTCACTTCGGAGAAACTTGGACACAGCACTGTATAATCTAACTATAGTCCGTTGCAACCTAAGAACGAAGGGCGAGGGTAAGACGGGCCGGGGAGGAGGAAGCAGACGGAACGCTGGAGAAGAGAGGGGGAAACCTCCTCTCTCTTTAGCGTTCCGTCTGCTTCCTCCTCCCCGGCCCGTCTTACCCTCGCCCTTCGTTCTTAGGTTGCAACGGACTATAGTTAGATGCTGAGACTGCATGCATTTTTGTGTCTTTCCTTTCGAACTCTGTTTAATTGACTGTTGCCCATGTGTATACATACTGGGAGCGGTGAAAATAACCTTTCAATGGAGAGTCAGCGCTGTCATCTGTCTCGTCTTTATTTTGTCCTTGTCTTGTCGCGCTGTTCGAAACCAAGATGTACATCAACCAACCAGTCCAAACATACATTTAAAAAAATTCAAAGCAAATATAATATAATTAATATGCTGTAAAACTCTCTGCGACACGAGCGAAAGCTGATAACAAAATCAGAACCCGTTCATCTTCTTACATTAGCCACTTTTCATCGATGGAAGGTAGGCAGACCGCAGGTCGACGCGGTAGAGGACAACTCTTCATTCGCCATTTTTGTTTTCCTGAAGCGCCGGACATACGTGAAAATCCGAAAGAAACATCAGACCGTATTCCTTTCATTCCTTGCGCGCCGTCTCAGGGCTCTGTGCACAAAAAGCGCGGACCTTTACTTCGGAGGAACGTGCACCGGAAATCACTTTTTGCCATCTACTGGAGGGAGTCGTGACTCCCTCACTGCGGGAGCCGCTAGTGAACGCGCCCATTTATGCTCTTCTTATGGTTAGTCTTCGGTTTCAAGTGTAGTTTGATATCGCACATGAAAATACTGCAAAAATTATGGTCCCAAAATTGTTTCAACCAGGCGAGTTGGGTTTATTGCTGTAGCGTTTTGTGCAGAACTCGCTAGACTTTGTACAAAAAGGCTGTGCGAGTGCTAGCTTTGTGCACAGGTGTTAGCACCTCTACCAAATATTTTTACCGGTCATACTGCGGGGTGCAATTGAAAGATACTAAACCCCACTGCAGTCAGGTCTAGTGGGCTTTCGAGATTGTACACTTTGTGTAAGCCGCACATGTTCGGTGCACAACCGCCGGAGAACAGGCGGCGATAAAGAGTGTCACTAACCTCAAAGAATTTTGCTAAAAATCTAGGATCAGTGCCTCCTTTTCTCCTTTGACGGTTTCACACTGAAAAATGTTTGGTCTGCAGTGTCTACACAATCTCATGAGCTAATTACAGCAGTAGCATTCTATGGCCCTTCTCGAGTGCTCGATCGACTGTGTTTTAGTTATCTAAAAGACGAAGTAAACATGTATTTTGTAGGGATTTTAGAGTTCTTGCTCTTCTTGCTACACGCATGGCATTACAAATGAGCCTATCGCTGTCCAGCGGTATGCGGACGTGCTGCAGAGCTTGGGGCGCAGTGCGACTAATGGATCGTGCGGAATTTTTGTCGATCTTTCGGCAGCCTGGTTGGGTGCGTCCCCGGTTAGAATTGTGTTCGATCCAACTGAGGACCCTCCCCGTAGAGTCCTGGAAGTATAGTGTCCAAAGACCCTTAGGGACACGACTGTAGAAGAACTGAAAAGTTCAACATTCGGTTCAAAGATTGAGAGAGATTGCCCTAAACTCGGGCGTACCCATACTTTCATCAAGTGCCTGGGCAGATGGCTATTGCAGGGCTGCAATGGGGCGACTTTGTCGTCTTTGGTGACGAGTTTATACTTGTTGAAAGAACTCACTTTTGCCCTGGCGACTGGAGTGCAGTGAGCATGGAGCTCCAAGATTTTTTTTGTTATCAACTGCTCCCATACCCTGAATTGTTACATTGGCGAGGATATTTTGTGTCTTTTAGTTGTCGTTTTCTTTTTTGCCTCTGTTTATTTTGTATTTCTCCTGTTTAGGGTTACTGTGTATATTCTTCACCAGCTCGGAGTTTTTTTTTCTCTCCTCGACAGTTGGCACTCAGTTGTTTTGAAAGGGGCACTGACAGGTCAAAATCATATTTTTAATTATTCGAAACGATTGAAAACGATGCCTGGACCTTACTCTCAAAACTCGAAACTTGGGAACTCAGTATTTGTGAAGGAAAAAAAACAATTACCAAAGGCCAAATTTGAAGTTCCCACGCAATCCGCGCCAGTACAGTGACGTCAAAGATTGAGTCGTCCTACAACTCGAGTTTCTCTCACGCCTCCGAACCGCCGCGGCCCGATGTGCCGTGCTAGCCCGCGCTCTGCGAACAACCGCTCTCGTCCGTGCGTGCCGCCTATCGCTGCGAGCAGGAGATGCTTCACTTTCGAGTTTGAAGTTCTTTTAGGGCCCTTTCAGCGATCTCAAATTATTTGAAACGGTGTGACGTCGAAGAGAACGCGCAGTGGACTTTTGTGAGTGACGTGGGGTCACGTCGCGCCGGTTCTGCGTGGAAGTCTTTCCCGGCGCACTCACAACCGAAACTACGTTACACAGACAACAAACCCAGTTGTTTTGACCGTCTAACGATTTTCTTTTCGAAGGCTGAGATGTTGTCGGGCTCCTGAAAAAGACCATTTCGTCCGACTCCCCGACTTACCGATCATCCTCAAACGAACACGCCCAACACACCGAGTGCAGAAGACTGATGCTGCCGCCATCTATGTTGTAGAAAAGGTACCAACCTCAAACCGAAACTAGCGCCTTTCTGTTCGGAGTAATGGGTGGGAATGCGAGAGTGCACCAAAGTTTAGCTACAAACGTTGGTCGCTGCAACCTGTAGTTTATATTTGCGATGACTTCAAGCAACTCGGCTGTCGTAGAGATAGTTACAGACGGCGTAAATTTCCGCAACCAGCTGTCTACAAAGAAGCTGGTTGCGATATCTTTGCACCCGCTTACACTGAAGAAAACTGATGATGCTGTCCGAGCAGAAGCTTGATCCGTTTGAGCATGGTATTATGCGTGAACCACCGAAAGGGTACGTCTTAAAACTAATCTGTTGGAATATCCAGCAAAACGTTTCGTGGGACTTTCGATTTCGATCGTGGTTACAGGTGGATCAGATATTAGCCTTGGTGAGGGCGTCGAGAACGATAGTTTTCTCGAACAAAATACGACGGGGCAAGTTGGCTGACGTAGGTAAATGTTAAACATGATGATGTTGCCCAAGCCTCGGGTAAAGTCACTATGTTTAGCTTTCTCTGATGCTTATTAGGCAGTCAGAGGTTTCTGCTAGGGGTGTTTTGTCGACAAATGTTAAATTTTTCACCCGCGCACGGATGGTGATAAACATATCTCGGGAGCCGCTGATGCGTTTGTTCTGAGAATTTCTTTACACACTGGTATATTTCAGCGTCTGTACAGCAACAGAGCGACTTAAAACCTGCAAATAAAGCACGGGTTGTCAATTGCTTCCTTCATGCAATAGCAGACGGTCACAATTCAAGCTCACATTTCATTCCGTTGCCCGCGGGACGCGATTTCTATCAGAAAATCTACTTTTTTCCCTTTCGGTTCCGCGACACATCGTAGCAGACGAACCCACGTCGTCTGCTCCTGCTCCTCGCCGGAGCAAGGCATGACGGGATTGCATTTCGGCGCACGCCCGATTTTCTCGGTGCAGCGAGCGCATGCACGCGTGGGGTGCCAGCGCTGAAACGAACTCGGAGAGTGCAACCACTCGTGGAGTGCCGGCTGAAACGAACCCGCTCCACGCTGCGAGTGGGCACGCGCGGGCACGAGTGCCGTGAAACGAACTCGCTATAACTAACGAAAGCATTGCAAGCGCATATTTTCGCTTTTATATGGTGTAAACATTGGTAACCATTTTATCAAATATAAAATAAACTACTTTCTAAATTATTTGTTTCCCCAAATTCGAAATATTCGTATAGATGCCGGGCAACACTGTCCATAAGTCGAACTTCTTCGAACTTTAGTGAAAGGTCGAATGTTGGGCGAGGCAGTCGAACCTTGAGGTTTCACGTCAAAATCGAGGTTCAAAAAAGTTCGCGGCACCCGTAATTGTGATATTTTCCCAGTGGTGTACTCGCGCCTTACCACATGTATACACGAGTACTTTGCTGCGGTGAGTGAGCGCCTTTCCTCTCCCACTTTTTTATTGTTTGGCCTAAATAAAATGACACAATGTTATCAGTCAGCCCTTTGTTAATTTTCGTAATTATACTCGTAGCATATGCCTTTGCTTCAAGTGGGTTTTGCAAAGAAAAAAATTAATATTAAAGTCCCCTTTCTTTCAGCGCATCTTGTGGACAGAGTATCAGTGTTACGTACTCCCAAGACGATCTCATGACTGCGATCAACTTTCCAGCGATGCGAAGTGTCTCTGGAAGGATGATCCCTTATTTTATAAATACGATAAAACACAATGCGGCAAAGTGACTTTCACCGTATTCTGACACGAAGAGTTCTTTGTACAAAGATAAGCAGACGGCTTTTAGAATACCATCCAGATGCTTTTTTTCATTTTTATCTATGCTTGATTTTATAATGTAAAACAAATGCTCGAATCGAGGGGGGATGCGGTTCCGAATTTTGGGGACGCGCTTCGGATGCGGAAGCAAAATCTGCGGATGCAGATAGGATGCGAATACAATTATTTAAAAACATCGCGGATGCGGTTCGGATGCGGATGCGAAGTCTGCGGATCGGATGCGGATGATCAAACTGTTATCTGCCCAGGGCTCTACTTTATTTGTAAGTTCAGTTTTTGGAGATCAATAACGGATAGCTGGTGCTTGAATATAGTGACCGATTGCAGGCATAACAAAATGTCAGAGTACAACAAATTGTGTTTAGAAAGCTACTAACCGCGCATTTGGATTAGCGCACGCCGAGTAGGGGGGCCAAAAGCAAAATCCTTCAGTTTGTGTTGTCGTAAAGTTTGCTTGTTCGAGCGGGCGACAAGTAACAGCGTCTTAATCGGATTATGGCCACGCCCATGCGCACCCCAGTTGAGCAAGATGGCAGCGCCCTGAGGCAGGCCGTACTTGCAAACGTGTATAGGTGGCTGGCGACACCCGAAGGGGGCGCGCCGATCCAACTTATCTCCAAAATCGCAAAAATTACAATAATGCGCAACCTATTTTTTTTATTAAAAATGGGATCAAATATTGTTTGTTCTTTTTGCGCCGTATGGAGAACTCGAACTTGCCGAACGACGAACGGTGCTTGTCAGCCAATCTAAAGCAATGACTTCCGGTGCGAATTGATCCGCGTGCGCTCCGCTTCTCAGACTTTTTTTTTAAGCATCCACAGTGGTTGAATCAGTTGTGCCACCGTAAGAACCAAATCTCTCATCGTGGGAGTTAGAAATACTACAAAATTTAATCGCGTTCCAGAGATAAAAAATCACAGACGGGATCCAAGAAAGTGAGAAGGAAAACGTCTCCTGCGAGTATCGCAAGCGAACGCACCGGGAAATATCCGAGCGGACACATCACCTTTGCGGACTAATGCGAGGAGAAAACATAGTTTTGCATGTATTTATATTGTCACATGCAATGATAGAATAGTGTTTCAGATGACAAAACTGCTAATGTTGGCATATACATACATGCAAACATAAGCAGATATAGGTATATTAACTGGCACCCACACATCTTATAGCAACAAAAAGAAGCGTCTTCTGAAATTTCTTTACAACGCCTTTAAGTTGTTGCTTAATGCAACTCGAGACTGATGGATTATCCCATGAAATCTAGCAGCTCTATTGCTGCAGTTTGCTACGGATGCAAATAATATTTTTCTACCAACTTAAGGAAGCAAAAGGTGCTCAATGCAACTCTACTATGAACCGTAGTCGCGGCATGACCATATATACCAGAAGTATTATCTACGTTTCAGCAAGCCGATCGTAAGCTACAGAAGGATGACACAATCAAAAAGTCTGTTCGGGCGGTGCTGCGAGAATGCCTTACAGATAAAGTAGGCAGGGCATATAGCTTCACTGGCGCAAGACTGGAAAATATCCCTTCAAGGTGGTGTCTGCACGCAAGGTGGTGTTTGGTAAGCTTGTCTGAGTTTCAGCCTTCTTACAATTGAGTTTTTAGTTACCATTATTAGGCACAAAGAGGTATGTGGTGCAATCCAAGATTTCGAAGCTGGTAATTCTGAGGGAAGCTGAGAAATGTATTGAGTATCTCTCGATAGCATAAATTTTTTCTCATGCAAAGAGAGGGACTTAGCCTCTGCATTTTAAATTTGTCATGACCGCTGCCAATCAGCCAAGTATCATGAAGATATTTTAAAAGATGCTCACAACAGGAATTTAAATATCGGAATTTAAATTGCGGGAGAAGGCTAAGTGAAATCATATGCCATTGCAGCTGTTATTATACGTACTATGCTCTGCAGCGATGGCTGCAGGCACGAAATTGCGGCTTCGAGACGAGCCTTCCTGTCACAAGCACTCGCGCTAGAAGGACATGTTCCAAAGCAAGTAGAGTGAGCTAGCTGGTGCTTGCAGCCTTCGTTGCCCTTTCAGCCAGTTATTTGGGCTGGGTTTTTCTAAATCAAATAATGTACACTACACAATAGCAGACTGAATGCAATAACAAAATAAACTTGCGTTTTCGCTTCGGTAGCTCTTCTACCAGCGTTTGCTGTGGTAATGTGGAAAGAGGGAAGGGCTCCCGAGGGGGGGGGGGGTCTCCTGCTTTTCTTGGGTTGCAACGTACCATACTAAATGTTCAAGAAAGTTTACAAAGTTACGTTTCTACAAAGCTATCATGCAACAGAGAGGTACACAAACAACTAATAGAACACATCAACTTTTACTATACCCATTTTTACCTCAAGAAAAAAAGCACGTTTTGCGCATTGTTTATACGCGGCGCGAAGTAGTTCTACGAGACTTGGTTGTCGGTGGAAAAAGCGATGCTTTTGGCGTTTGGAACGTGTATGTCTTGATAAGACAACATATATCTCATCTCAAATGCACCCGCTTATATCTTAATTCTCTACATAAAGGAGGAAATCAGTAATGCTCCGCTAGGAGCCGGACTTTTTTTACTACGGTACTTGAGGTGAAAACGGGCATAGAAACGGACATTCCGCTTTCCCAATGGTAAGCGATTCTTCGCCGATAGCCGAAAGGCTCGCATTGAGGCGCCATCTGTCGTCACAGCTTGTAATTCTCGCTACAATTACTCTAGGAGGTGCCGAGTTACTCTGGAGCTCAAGGTTCGAGAGTGACTCCCAAATTACTCTGGAGCTCAAGGTCCGAGAGTAACTCCATACTAAGAGGAGATTAGCCTTCAAGGACGCAGGAGGAAAGAAGTACTGATCCCTAGAGAGAGTTAAAGTAGTGAATACCCTCACCTACTCACTCTACTTTTACACCTTTTTTTAGGGTGTTGTTGCTACTTGAGTGAGACGAACAGTAGTGTAAGCCCTCACGGAGTGATATTTTTGTAATTTCACTACTTTCTGCAGTGGTATGTTGTCCTAAAAGGCAAGAAGTTTTCTTCAAAGAAAAGTTGCCAGGTGGCCACGACCTTTTCGGGCTCATTTTTCTAAAAAAAGAAAGCAAGCTGCAAATAATTCTATATTCACGCTGTGTACAGATAGAGCTTCAATATAAGCCCAATTGTAGCCCTTTGGCGCGAAATGAGCTCCAAAAGGTTGTAAGTCGCCAAACGTTAGTACCCCTTGAAAGGCGGTTTTACTCCCTAAAACAAGCGTAATTATCCCCTAAAGGAGGCAGGATTGCAACCCCAAAACAAATTCTGTTACTCCCGAAAGTAGTAAACGTTACCTCCCCGAGGGTGCGCAGTTTCTCCCTGGTTGAAGGGTGCATGGTTGCTCCCGTGTTGCCTTACCTTCTGTGCTGGGTAACCTGTGTAACAAATGTGTTACAAGCCTGTTGCCTCGTGAAAAGTGCATGAACGGGATCCTTTCTTTAAGGGCGCAATGCCACGTGAATCGGTTTTAGAGCCCGCGGATCTGCATTTGGCGCCAGAAGTGTACAGTGGTTGGACCCTCGTTATTCCGCTCCTCCAACTCCAGCTAAGCTCTCGGCACTTTACGACCGGCTCTCTGCCGAAGTGCCTCGCCGACACTAGAACGGAGCGACACTCGTTCGGTTGTCCGGCTTTATTCAACTCGACAGCCGCCTCAGTCACAAGCGCGCTCCTTCCTTGGGGGTGTGTGGAGTGCCGACCGACACGGAAGCATCACAATGACCTGGCGCCTTCCTTCTCTTGGTCGGCACGTGCACGTTGCCCGGAGTGTTGATCTTGTTCGTTTGGATGAACTGGTCGGCGTTGGACACGTCGTCGTCGTACAGGAAAGGCTGGTCCTGGATGCCGATGTTGTCGTTCACGTAGAAGAAAGCTGGCGCGTTGCGGCACGGCACGGAGTCCTCCGGGCGGGTGCACGTGAGCGTGAGCTGGTTGAACATGGTCAGGTTGCCACAGAGGAAGCTGAACCTCTGCAGCTGTCTCGTCTCGATGGACCTGAGAAGAGCGAGGCAGCTCAGTTTATGCCCCCGGAGGCTCCGAACGAATCCCCCGCCAGTATAGGTGCAGTAAAGCCAGGCCCGCCGCCATTCACGTGGCCTTGATTTAAGCGCGTACCTTGTGCAGCATGACCCTTTTTTTTCTCGGCAGGAATGATGACCAGCATGGGACCATCATGTCGCATGCAAGCAGCGTGCAAGATATTACTGACTGCTGCGCTTGTTTGTCGCCATAACGGTGGGGTTGTCTGAATTAGTGAATACTACTTGTACCTAACGTCCCTCGATGAACGCTATGCGAGGTTGCGGCAAATCCTCCTCCCTCGCTCCTGTCGTCTGCTAGCGCGCGGTCTGCCATATTCTTCCTAACTCGCCCACCATGGCTGTGTTCGAAATCCTGCAAGTTGCTCCGGGGCGTCATGTCACGTGACAATTCAGATAGAACAACGCTGGACGCAGGTAGGTATTTGAATGCCAAGGTACCAAACCGTTAGTCGAGAGTGAGGTCGAGTCAAATCCGCCATGTTCTTCCCAACCGGAAACGGAAAGCGGGCGCGGTTCAATGGGAGAGCGCGTCGGCTAATCAATCGCTTTCGCTGCTTAGCAAAGCGTTAATCGAGGGTCTTCACTAGCATGAGATATGGCCCTATAAAGATAGGGCCATATCTCATGCTAAGAATGACACGTACAATTATCACTTTAGAACTTTCCAAAAGGTATTAGGCCGAGCTCCCTGTGTGCAAAGAGCCTCAAAGTGTATGCAGAGCTTGGGCGAGTTGGGGCTAAGAGTTGATGTTAGCAGCAACAGTGCGTTACAAACAGGAACAAAAAACATACTAAGTGTTTTGGTTTTCTTTATACCATGGTCCATGCTTCTTACAGAAAAGTAAAAAGAAAAAAAAACGTGGGTGGTTAGTCAGCGCTGTGTTTTTCCTTCAATATGCCCTCTTCTTTTGTCAGTCTAACGTTTGTTGCTGCCAGTGGCGTAGCCAGGGGGGAGGCTTATGGGGCTTCAACCCCCCTCCCCCAAATTCCAGCCGACCCTATAATATACCTAAGGATTTTGACCTCCCGTCCCCCCTCCGCATCCCAAGTCATGGACGTCTCAGCCACCTAACCCCCCCCCCCCCCCCGCCTAAAAAAATTCCTGTTTATGCCACTGGCTGCTGCAAATATGAACTCTCACTTAATGTGGATGCCATCATAAACAATGGTGCAGTAGTAGCATGCCACTTGATTGTTCATGTAAATATATAAGCTGTACGTTTACAAGCCCGCAGATGCCTTCACGCGTGCGCCCCTGTTTGAGCTGCTAGCTTTGGCTATCGACTTCATTTTCGGGCACACGTTGTTTTGTTGTTGTTTTTGTTGCGCTTTTCCAATGATCGTGTGAGGTCCACTTGCTCTCTCCATTGCGCCTCCTCCCACCATCTCGTGGATAAGAAGGCATTTGCCACGTGACCTACCGGAGGGGCCCAGATGGGACTCCTTGAACAACAGCCGAAGGCTGACTTTCGCCCTGTCTCCGCTAGGTCTCGTCCAAAGCACCACGGCCGTTCCTCTCCGATAGTTTGAGTCGTGGGCTGATTTCTACGCTACTCATTAGAAGCAATCAAAGTTCCTTGTAATTGATTAGCTTTTGGGAGAATTTCGTAATCATTCGAATACATTTATTAGGAAGTAATTACGAGAGTAATCCGACCCCTCCTGATGGCACCGTTTGTACAATTTCCTACCAAGGAATCCTCGAACCAAGTCTTCGACATGAGAATTGTTTGCTAAAATTGGCTGGTTCAGAATAGAAGTAGTTTATAATTTGGGTGATACTAATCCAATAATTGACAGTACGAAAGACCCGTTTTCAAACCGGCAGAAAATTCTGGCGTTTTGAAAGGCTGACGTAATCGGAGAAGTAACGGTTCGTTTTTCGAGTAACGGCCAAATACTTTTCTTCGCAAGTAATCGAGTAATCTAATTGAATACCTTTTAATCAGGCGCAATCGTAAGTGTAATCGATTACTTTATTCGATTAACGAGTACAAGACTGGTAGCGGGATGGGGCGCTCACTGGATATGTCGCTCATCTCACGCCAATACCTTTTAGGAGGAATGCAAGAAGCGGTGAATACTACTGGGTGTTTCAAGGAGCGGCGCAGGCTCTTTAAATCGACCGCAAAATTTGGTTTCTTAACCTATCGCGCTACGACTTTGTGCAGAGTTGCCGACAAATGGTGCATTTTTTTTTGGTAAAATTTGTAAAGAGCGAACGTATTCGAGGAAAAATTAAAGAAAAGAAAAGGCTTAAGCTACTATGGCAACGCAGCGAAGCCACCGGTCTTCAAACAATACGGCGCCGTTTCGCACGGGAGACAAGAGATGGCGCAAGCGGTCGCGACGCCAACTGCCACCAACGGACGAGCATACGGCGCCGAGAGGCTCGGCGTCTTTAGCAGACGATCGTTTCGACTCAAAAGCGGCGCGCGTTCCGCCGGCGACTACAGTCCCAGAAACAAAAACAGATGCGGTAACAACAAGGAACCGCCAAGCAGACGACATCAGCACCCCGAAGAAAAAAACAGTAAAAACATCCCTACAAACTATTTCTATTTAATCGATTTTGTGTCCATTCAATGTGTTTTACTAGTAAGGACGATAAAATAATGCATTGGCAACTGCTATCAGAAAATGCTCGCGGCACTTTTGAGTCGAAAAGATCCTGCGCTAAAGACTGGCTCTCGGCGCTGCATGCCGTTCATTGGCGGCAGTTGGTGTCGCGACCGCTTGCGCCATCTCTTGTCTCTTGTGCGAAACGGCGCCGTATTGTTTGAAGACCGGTGGCTTTGCTGCGTTTCCATAGGAGCTGCCTTTTTCTTTCTTTACTTTTTCCGCAGGTAAGTTCGCTCTTTGCAAATTTTACAAAAACAAATTGCACCATCTGTGGGCAACGCTGCACAAGGAACCGATTTTTGCGATCGATTTAAAGAGCCTGGCCGCTCCTTGAAGCGCCCAGTAGTAATACGGCGTGAGAGGTAGTCGGCTTCTTGCGTACCTCGTGCGTTTGTTTACGCCCCAAAGGAGCCCACGTGCTTTCCTTTCCCTCACCCAATGACGGCGCATCCTACGGATAATGTACGAGGGGTGATCAAAAAGTTCCGGACTGATTTTGTAGCGTAGAAAGTGAGGGCAGTACAGTGATGCGCTCGCAGCAGTCAAAGGAAAGAACCGTCGTGTCTCATTATACCAAAGGGCGTCGCTCTGTGAACAATTCGGAGCTGCGCTACACTAGTTTGTTTGACCACATGCACGAGCATGATGGCGATCTTTCCATAGACTACAAACCAAAGCGAGAACGAACATCAACTTTACGCCAAACTCGGCAAATATAAAACAGAGACCTCTGAAAGTGATTTAGAAGACTTATGTCAAAAAGCAGTGAAGAGTGCGAGGTGTTCTGAGTGGCACTCGCGCCTCAAGAATGGCAGAACGTCACCGAAGTCAAGGAGAGGTCGGATAAAGTCGCCCTACCGTTCTTCGTCTTCCAGCGATGTTCTGCCGCTCCTGAAGCGTGAGTGCCACTTAAAAAACTTCGCGGAATTCACTGCTTTTTTACACAAGCCTGCTGAATCATATCGAAGGTATCTGCTTTATATTTGTCGAGTTTTGCGCAAAATTGATGTTCGCTCTCGCTCTGGTTTGTAGTCTATAGTGAAATCGCCATTGTGCCCATGCACGTGGTCACGAAAACTCGTGAAACGCAGCTCCAAATGTTCACAGAGCGGCGCCCTTTGGTATAACCAGACACGAAGGTCCCTTCCTTCGACTGCTGAGCGCGCATCACTGTGCTGCCCTCATTTTTACGCTACAAAATCAGTCCCGGAACTTTCTGATCACACCTCGTACACACAAGATGTCCGCAGCATTCTTCGGAGTTTTTTTTTTTTTTTGCTTCGATTATAGGCTTAGAGCTCGCAATTTTATTTCAAACTCTGTTCTCTTCTATTTGATAATGGATTCCTTGTTGTTGTTTTTTGTTCTTTTTTTCATGAACTGTTAGACCTCCGAATTCTGAAAGCCAAATGCCGAATGCCCAACGGCGCTCGACGTTCAACAGTTTCTGGGAAGAAGCGAGAAATGGCAAAAAGAACTTCCGACTAAACTACTCTGCTTTCCGGAGTAGCATACCTGGTGCAGATGTGGTAGACTCTGCAGTTGTTGTCGATGTCTGCGAAGTAGCCGTCGTGCCGGCACTGGAATGTCGTCCTCAGCGGCTCCAGCAGCAATTCAGAACCTCGAGGCAGGCTGTACGTTTGACGCTTCAACTACAAAAACGAAACACCAAAATAGAGAGTGGGCGACCAAAAACATGCTCATATCGAAATCTGCTTCCTACGGTGCGTTCTAGTCTGAATCCTTTGCCGCGTTGTGGAAGTTACATATGCTTCCACAGAGAGACTTTGTTGGCACGAGCACTCGTGGCCTCTCTGGGGGCTCGCTCTTCGTAATATTCACTGAGGCTGTCCTCAAAGTCTCTTTGCAAACTTGCACGTTTATTACTGGCTCCCTGTACTATGTAAGTTCATAGTATTTGTTGTATAGAAAACTGTACAAAATGAAGTTTTAATATAAACTACCCTGGTTTGTTTCAGGTAGCCTCTAAGGTAGCTGTGTGGTTTCATTTTATTTATTCATTTAATTCGATACGTACATCGCCTGAAGAGAAATTACAGTTAAAAGAAAGGGGGAGGGGGCACAGCTACAGAAAAATGCAATGCAAAGAGTAAACTAAAATACTCTATGCACGAGAAATAAGCAGCGAGTAGGAAAAAATAGCAAAAAAAAAAAAAAAAAAAGACATTCCACGCACTTTTGAATTTTTGAAGGAACAGCTCCGGCAAAGTGATTTCCACAATGTCACACTGCAGCTTATTCCATTCCTCGATGGATCGTGGGAATAAATAGCACTTGAAAATAACTGTCCTGCGTTTAGATGGACGAATTTGTTTAGAATTATCTCTCCTATGAAATGCATATGCAGGCTCTAAAATGTACACGAGCCTACAAATAAACTACAAGTAAACTGACAGGGATGCCGGCGAATCACTTCAAAACGAAACCGCAGCTGCATCTTTGGATAGCCTTGAGATGTGGCTGGCGGTGCTCGCCCAAGCTCGCCTCGGTCCATGTTGAAAGGTTTTGTATCTTTCTCGTTTAGGTTGTACTCCGCTCACCCTTACGTTGAGACTAAAGCCAATGCCACAAGCGCGAGAGCTCAAGATCGCTGGTTTGAAAGGTTCTTCCGCAGAGCAAGAGCTCGTGCTAGAAAGGTACGTCCCAGAACCAGGAGCGGGGGCTAGCTCGCGCTTGTAGCTCTGGCTGCAGTCTAAACTTAAGGATGAAGGTAGTATTCGCAACTTTCTCAGCCTATAGTGGCCGCTCTAGTTCCTGTCATAATGACTGCCATCTGGCTGATCGTCGTCGAACAGCCGTACGACGTCTCGGTCTGCGACGCGTAAGTAATTCTAATTTTGTTAAATACGAGTGAAATGAGAGCCTTGCGTCCTGCTTCCACGTCATGACGTGGAAGCAACTTTATTCTGAAGCCAGCGCGCAATCTTCATACCACGGTACCACCATCGCTGAAAGTTGCGAAAAGTCAGGTGCCGTAAATCATAACAATTCTGCTGAACCATTCTACAACCCGAGACGGAGGTCTACAGAGGGGACAAACACAAACGTCTCAGTTGAGACGTTTGTGTTTGTCACTCTTTGTAAACCTCCATCTCGCGTTGCAGAATGTATTCTAATAAAAGCTCGCCTGCTTAGTCACGTTGTCTGCTGAACCCTTTCCAATTGCTCCTTTGGGTTCGAATCGGTCGCCTCGAAACCTACTCACTAAACCTCCGTTTTCTCCCGAACGATTCGCGCGCGCATGCGCTGCGGCGAATAGTTCGGGGACGAACTGTTTGTGTCAAAAGGATGAACTAAAACTCCTTAATTATTCGCTTGATCGAACGGCACCGTTCGAAGCCTCTGTTCCCTAGACACCGGAAGCACGAGCCATCGGCGCCGCTCTTGTCAAACGTACCCTTAAATCGTCGGCTTCGTCTTGGCCATATGCAACGGAGAGGGCGATGAGACCTGGTGGAAAGACATGCCAGAGAGTCAAAGAAACAGTTGACGATGGGTGCACACCCATTGTCAAGTGGAACTTATGGTGAATTCCGCTCGTAGATTTCGAGCGCTCCAAGAGCGCCCCCTTTGGAGCGAGCATATTCAGCTGGAAGATCCGGCTCAAGTTGGTCATCTTCCACTCGTAGATTTCTGGCTTGGCGGAAGTTGACAAAAGGGAGCTTGGCGGAAGTTAACAAAAGCGCGCTACGTCATTTCCTTTAATTTGGCGGTGCGCATGCCCAGCGAGGTTGGCGAGGTCGCCGGACCGGCCGGGCCGTCGAGTTGGATCTGTTCGGATGCGTCGGTTGTTTACGCGGAATTGTGACGGCTCGAACGCTTCTACCTCGCGTAGATCAGGAATACAAAGCCTGGACTGGAGCGTGGCAAATCGTAAGCGTTGGCATCTGTGATTGTGAGAGGAAGAAGGAGAAAAAAAATGACCGAAAATCCGAAGGAGGCAGACGCAAGGTTAGGCCTGTTCATTCTGCAGCCAATGATTGTTTACCTTTTTAAACTGCATGCCGCCGGCATTTTCTCGTGCAATAAAGCAAGAATAGAATAGGCAACGACCGTGCAAGTGATGGTTTGTTATCCCTTTGCGTTTATTAAAGTCGTACCAGCAGTCTGAACTCCACCGAAGGCAATCGCTGTGACGCGCCTCGCCTCTTCGAGGCGGCCGAAAGGTATGTGACGGTGGCCAGCGCGGACGTCTTCCTCGTTATTTGTGACACGGGCTCCGTGCTACGTAAATTTTCGCCCGGCCTGTGTCGCGTGTTATTTCTGCAGGTAAACAGTCGACCAACGCCTCAGCCGACCGAGGTTTTCGACGACCGGTCATAACTGTCACAGTTATGACCGGTCGTCGGAAACCTCGGTCGGCTGAAGCGTTGGTCGACTTGTCAAGTTCCAGCAGCAGCCATTTTGAACGGCCGACTGTCTAGGACGGGTCGCTCCAAAAATGCGGCTCCATCTTCCCTCGTCGATTTGGAGCAAGTCCCACGGAGCGAAATTTTGCCTCCTGTTGTATCTAGGAGACCTGGCTGGTCGTGACCGCCTCGTCTGATGATCAGGACTTACGGGCTTGGGCTACCTCGTGTGGGTCATGGCGTAGTCCAAAGCTGGGACCCGCCGGTGAAGGAAACGACGTCTCTCTTAGTCGGGCTCAGAACAAGACCTTTTCGTCTTTCTCTTTATCTGGTACCCCATGCACAGGATGGGCGGCTCATATCGCGAGCTCGCCGCCCACATACGCGATACGGTAAATTTTAATCACAACACCTCCCTCGTAGATTTTGGAAAGCGCTCCGGATCTACCAGTGGAATTCACCATTAGTTTCCGTCGGCTGTCTGGCTGCAGAACGAGCTGCAGCAAAACGGGCGCCTTTCGTCCCCCTCCCGCCCCCCCCTTTTCCCAACCCGCACACACAAACAAATAATAAAAAAATAAAACAATTTCTGGATGTTTTCGAAAAAAAATTTAGTATTACTTTAATCGCAAAGATAAACCATCGCCGGAAGCGCAGTATCCGCCCATTTGTATCACTGGCGGTCCACCCAAGATGCCAAAGTTTCAGGACAAATCTTTATCTGATTAAAAGTATATAAGCGATTTTCGAAAATTTTCAATGGGAAATGTTGCTGCGTAAACTTGTAAGAGCAAACACAGAGGACGAACACGAAGGAGTGGACAAGAAGCAGCCGACGAAGCCCACGAGTACATGAGACTGAAGGGCGCTAACTATCAGGATCAGTGCCCCATTTTCCCATTGGAGAGTTGTAGAAAATAAACCATTTTGAAAACAGCCTCACTGTTTCTTCTGAAAACTTTGGCAAACTTTGGCCAGTGCCAAATTTGGCCAGACACTGAGCGTTCGGTGATCCGTAGCTTATTTTTGCTGTGAGGAAGAAAAACAACAAAACACATACACGCTGCGAAAATGGTTCATTTTACGTAGTACCAAGAGAAGAATACAATTATCTTTAGCATCACATAAAATGATGCCAAGCATTTCGATCTGATTCCGCCTGAAAGTTGATGAAACTGGCGAACAAAGTTTGAGGTGTCTGTTACTGTACTATAGCGGGCGAGGTGCGGCGAAGCCAACAGCGCAGTCAATACCACCGTGTCGGCGCAGCCCATCCTGCGCTATCTACGTCATGATCATGGCTCTCAGGGAGATTTGTTTGCTTGTTTTGTATGCTCTTTACGCAAAGCCTACCCCTAGAGTTCCTGTACAGGCTCCCTCCGGGTGCCGAAGTTGCGCGTCTGTTTTCCACCTGCCACCGCGCCGCTATTCGCCGAGATCGATCACGTGAGGAGCAAACCATCCAGTGCCGTGCAGGAAAGCCACCGCTACGGTCGCTTCATCGACGTTGCACGCGCTCCGGCGTATGTTCCCCTGCTTTTGCCTTCTCCTCCTTTCCTGTTTTCCATGCGCGGCGGCGCGCGCGCCGCTATTCGCCGAATTTAGTCACGTGACGAGCAAAGAATCCAGGGCCGTGCAGGAAAGCCGGCGCGTACGGCCACCCGCCGAGGATGAACGCGCAACTCTGCTACCGTAGGCAGCTATACAGGAACTCTATTCAGCCCTAAGCTGAGACTGCGGTGAAAGCTACGTTCTCGTAGGACGAGTCGTGCCCCTCTCTTTCGCCACGTGACCACGCTCTTGCCCATATTTAGGAGCAGGGGGCCGGGTCAAATGACGAAAGAGAGGTGGATGATTTGGGCCGGCGATTGACCACGTGATTCGCGGAACGCGCATGCACCTGTGTGCTCCCGAGCGAGCATGCGTCATCGGCGGCAACGTTCGTCGCGTGCGAATGAGCCAGCTTGCAAATTGTCACGTTGAGCTCAACATACTTCGACAAACCCATCGAGACACATTCACGTGTAGTTTACTGAACTTCACTCGCTACTAATGTTTGCAAAACAAGCCCTTGGGAAAGCTTGCCTTCTTCTGCGCTAAAACATAAGGTGCGGCCTCGGTAGTACAAGCGTCGTCGGCCGTATCAGACTGCCGATTGTAGCAGACGACACTTTCTCCCTCACGCCGAGCTGCGGGCGGTTGCCTGGTACGTGACGTCACGTTTTCTACCACGTGGTTAGAGCATGTAGGTGACGACACAGGAGTAATGTTGCCCGCTGCAGGCATGGTTTTGGTTCCCTTTGAGGTAAGCTTTAAATTAAGATTGCCCGAAATATATGACACTTTTTCACGAGGAAATCACCTAGAACCGTTTATTACTACCTAGGTGTCTATAGTCAGACCGTGTAACTCAAATGTCTTGGAATTAACCAGCGCGTTGCCATTAAAACGCACTACTGCGCTTCCTGTGTGCGTTTAAGCGTGCAGTCATCAACAAGGAATAATCTTAAGTGTTTTAGTGATTCTTCAACGTTGGAACGCTATAGTACTGTAAACAGACTACGGTTTCGCAGGCGACCTAATGTAACTGCGAATTTCGCGAATCAACCTACAATTCGCGATTCAAAATACGTCCCGCGAACAATTCGGACAATGTGTGAACGCTACGGAAGCTACACTCGATTCGTGAAAATTAGAACCCGCGAATAATTTCAAATTTCCAGCTTTGGACCGATTCGCGAAAATTTGAGCCTGCGGAAATTAAGTCGTTTACAGTATTTATTGCCACTAAGTAAAAAGCAAAGTTGATATAATTATTTTGCTAATTCTTGACGTCGGCAACCCCTGTGGAAGGAGGCTCTAGAATTTCCCCCCCCCCAAGGAATTCGGGGGGGGGGGCTCGGGCCTTCGATCTCTTCAGGCGCCTATGTCGCTGTCAACGCCTTCATTAAGCCTAGAGAGTGGAAATGAAAATACGCACGTCGGATATTTGGTAAACATCGAGCATACGTAGGTTAAGGAGCGTTTTAAGTATGCCGATGAATAAAACGTTGAATGGTACGCACACTACCTCCGCAAACTCTAGTTTTTGCGCTAGTGTAGCTCGATCGTTTGGCACTTTTTTTGTCACACACGATGCATTCGAAGGAGAAGACTGCATTCAAAACTCGTAGGTTCATTGAACTCAAGAGGCGGCAAACTTACCGAGGGCGAGGAACCTTCATGTCTGTGGCTCGATGACTCGCTGGGAAAAGAAAACGATCTGTGTTCGAGTGATTCGAACGAAGGAGGCGAAGACTATATACTGCTCGGGGGACTCTCTGCGAAACACTTGGGAGACTCCAGTCGGCGTAATCACGTCTCCGGCAACTGACCCAAAGTTTGCAGAGACACTGACTTCTCGGACCTGTGGGGTTGCCTTTTATACTAGCTTTACCGAACCAACTCGCCGGTTTTGACAGAGGGCGCTACGTTCGTCGTGTCCAGAACTAAGAGCGTCGGGGTTTTATTTGAAATGGCACGTTTCTGACTGTTTTGAGAAAGGGCTGGAGGTCACAGCTGTTACGCACCTTTTTTTTTCTCCCGAGACACATCTCAAAACTCCAGCAAGCAACGCGCTGCGACGAAAACAAACAAATTCGTCGTTTTCTCTCTCTTTTTTTGCTTTCAAGAACTTGGGGAACCCGAGACACGGATGTTAGTGCGCTGTATCGCGAAAGGTCTGCTGCACGCTTTCGGATTAAGCCACAAAAGCGGTACACAGTTTCTGGAATGTTAGAAGAACAAAATAAGAGCCCTTTTTTATATAATGGCGGTGTTGGTTGTCAAAGCGTGTCGCGCAGCGTGCATGCGCTTATTTGAGAAGTCCTCGAGCAGGAAACACGCTCAGCCAAAAATACCGACTCTCCAAGTGCCTGGCTTGCGTGTGCCACGCGTGGAGCTGCTCCGGGGAACGGGTCGGATGCTGACCTGGGAGGCGGCGAGGGAGCACTTCCCGACCGCAGTTCCGGATCGACGCCAGGAGCCAAGCCCAGACGCGAGACAAGCTCTGCACTTGGTCAGCTCGGCGGTCGTCGCTCATCGCCATGTCTGCGACCAGACGTTCGATCGGTCACGGGGACGCGCACAGTTGCATTCGGTGTCCTGCGCTTGAATCTGACGATTTTCATCGTGAATTAAATCGAGCCATTTTTACTACGATGATTTAAATCGAACCTTTCCCGCGAAATTAATTACGAAAAGTATTTTTTTATCTAAAATTTATCTATCATTTGATGTTTTCTATGTGCATTTGTTTGTATTTAAATCGAGTAATAATCGGGGAAAAAAACGAGTCATCTCAGGCTATACACGAGCAAAAAGCAGTGCTCCTCTGAGCCATCGAGAGTTGAACTTTCATTCTGCCTTGCACTTCGATCGTCAGTTCCGTCAAGCAAATCAGAACGCGGAAGAGAAAGCAAATATAGGTCTTGAACTTAAGAAAACAATCGAGCCGTTTTTGTTCTAATGTGTAGGGTTTACATCAATACAATTCTACTAACAAATCTACTTTGAATTTACATAATTCCTTCTTTCGTGTTATTATAATCAGTGACCGGAACGGGTTGATCAATCATTCTGCCTTGTTTAAAATATGCCTCGTAATAAATAATCACTGTTTTCTAGCTTCATTGATTTAAATCGAAGCAATTTGATATAAATGACGTAAATTTGACTGAAATCAAAGAATTCTGATCTAAATAAAATAAATAACATTGATTTGATTTTCTTTTCAAAGCCGCGATTTTATTCCCACCCGGCGTGGGGTAAATGCTTGCCTGAGTTGCTATATTCTCGAATAAATGCTGTGGGTCACATGACCCACAGCACGCCATCACGCATCAACACGCATCAATACGGCCAGCGTTTTATTGTTGTTTTTTTTGCCTGTTTTTAAGGAAGATTATACTTCCTCTCATCCTACGATGGACTAAAGCCCAATGCTACATGCCGCCGGGTCGAATCGCGAGCCTGTTAGAAACCACGTTGTATATTGCTGCGTAGTACGTATCAGTGCGCCAAGACGCGTCATGCGGAGGCGAGTTTTTCGTCTGCTTATCGAGCCCTCGCGGCGGCTCCGTCCAACGTTAACTCCGTCTGCTTGCTATTACTGAAGACTACCGAAGATATTAAAACCGTCTGGAAGCGACGAGGCGAAGAGAACCCGGGATCAGAACCAGTGGTCATTGAGAAATCAAGATGAGTCGGATATAGAGTATTCGACACGGGGGGCGTATGTACGGACCGCGTGAGGAAGGGATTGGATCGGATTGTTATGGCTAAGACGAAACGACTTTGTGTCAGTGTTGCCTGCGTGCCGTTCAACTTCTCCAAACAGTTGACATGTTTACGAAATCTGGCAAGGAGGTTTATGAAACCAAACACCATGAACCTTTATTTCACCATCATAAATTAGCGCGCTATCATAACGGAGAACCATAGGCGTTCGATTAGTGCTCTTCTTTCGCGCACTCTTTCGCAATGCGGATGCAAGCTTTTCTTTGGCAGTGCTCCGCCCTTCGGACCCTAGTCCATCGTAGGGTGTGAGACGGAGTATAGAGCACTCTCCGGTATCCGACATGGACACGCTGGATGCGGTACAGGCCCATCCGATGCCCGGAGAGTAGATCAGACGTGGGTTCTGTGAATCGAGTGGAGGGCAGATGCCGAGGGCGAGGCAGCAGTTGCTCAACGCCGCTCGAGGTCCTGGTGGATCTCGTTTTGTTCAGTCAATGCTTATCTCACTTCTCTCAAGACCAGGGTGTCTTTTAGCTCAGATTACTTTGTAGCAATCTGTCGCCATTCCGCAAAGTCTTAATTTTCTACTTTCGCAAAGTCAGTAATTTCCCCACACACACCTTGTGGGGGGGGGGGGGGTTGTTTTTCTGAAGGCACCCCTTTAATTCGCAATGACTCCTCTATTCTCAATGCCCCCCCCCCCCCTCCCTCCCCTAATTTCAATTCTCGGGGAAACCCCTGCTCAAAATGATCAGGATTGCGCCACCGCCCTGACCTCCGATACAGACGTGACCGCTTCCGATGGTAGCTTTTCTTGACCCTCTTTGGAACACAGAATGGTTCTGGCACGTAACCGTTTGCCGTTTCGCATTCGAAGTGACAGAACTTTTGTCACTGATTTGGTTTACAAGCTGATTTTCTTGAACCGTCGTTTTATCAAGTTCTAGACCACTTCAATAGGTTTATCGAGTTCGAGACCACTTCAATAAGCGTGAGATGTCGAACCTAATTTTTTATTTCAAGATACAAGGTAGTCACTTTTATTTATTAAGACTCGCATCTCCGTTTTTATAAATTCTCATTCTCAAAAACGCAGATTTTTTGGGGTATTCTCAAAATTTTTATCCAGGTTTAATTAGCAAATTTTTTCGAATTCGATTTTGCTTGTTAGTGGCTAAGTTTTGAATAGGACGACCATAAGCAGGCTTGGCGTGCTTATCGTATCCTAGCAGCTTATGCGCTCCCTATGGAATTTGGCGATGGTTGTGCTTGGTCCTTCCTAGGATCCTCTTATAAAAAACGTCGGGGCTAGAATCCACGCTGTGAAGATGGTTGGCCAGCGAACCTGTGGTATCATCTGCAACGATTGCCCACTGCACTATACCATATGATTGGCGAAAGGAAAGTAAAAACACTGTACCTAAACTTTTTTTTTATATATGAAAGGATCGTGACGTCACTCCCCACGTCGCAAGCTGCAGTCGCCGCGGCAGCTTGCGGAACAGTAGCCTTTACCGCGAAACGTATGCGGTGAGCGCTAGGCGTGCTTCGTATTGTCAGCAGGAGCGTCTTATCATCAATTATGTGGTTCGGATACTTGTTTTGTGCTTTATTGAAACTAGGGACGTCGCGAACCTGCCCAGGTTCGAGTTCGACCAAGTTCGACTTTTTCGAACTTTAAGCGTGATGTTCGACGAAGGTTCGACTGAAGTTCGACTTTTGTGCGCATGTGCTAAAATTAAAAAGAAAAAAAACCAAAACAGTTGACTCCACCTGGCGGATGAAAAGTGCAATATTTGTTGGGTGTATTGGCAGCACTGGCTCATATTACTAACTGACGAAAGCATTAAAATCACATATTTTCGCTTTTATA
Organism: Ixodes ricinus; assembly: GCA_037355805.1. Classification (NCBI taxonomy): domain Eukaryota; kingdom Metazoa; phylum Arthropoda; class Arachnida; order Ixodida; family Ixodidae; genus Ixodes; species Ixodes ricinus. The sequence goes on from JAZHYW010032718.1 coordinate 134,859, forward strand.
TGGTGTAAAGAGTGGTGGCCATTTTATAAGATATAAAATAAACTACTTTCTAAATTATTTGTTTCCCAAAATTCCAAATATTCATGTAGAAGCCGGGCAACACTGTACATAAGTCGAACTTCTTGGAACTTTAGTAAAAGTTCGAAGGTTCGGCGAACCAGTCGAACTTTGAGGTTTGACGTCACAATCGAGGTTCGACAAAAGTTCGCGGCACCCGCAATTGAAACGAATGCTGCGCTGTCTGCGTGATTCCAAAGAAGTATGAACTTTTCGCTTCAATCGCTGAAGGCTTTTTTTTCTCGGTGAGGACGCCGGCACGAAGAAATCCGACCGACGAACCATATACAGCTTCGCTGTAAAATTGGCCTACAGAGATCCAATTATCCTTGTAGCATGCATCCTATAGAATTTATGTACTGGTCATCCTAGGCTCTTCCCAAGAGCCTCCAATAGAAAATTGACCTACAGACATTTTATTAACCTTGTACCAGATCCTTCGGAATTTTGGCTGTGGTCGTCCTAGGCTCTTCTAGAGCCTCTTATACACTATGAGAAAAAAAGATTGTCTCAAAGGACTAATGGCAGCATTTGGTGCTCTGAACTCCCAGTTGCTCCCCGAAAAGACCATCTGGTACAAGCTAGGTACCGTGCGAAAAAGCTGGGGACTAACTGCGCTCAAGTGGGACTAACCGAGAGGCGTGTGAGAGCAAAAGCAGTCATTGTCCTCCTCAGACAGGGTGCATCTGTACGTTTTAGTCCCCGAAGGCAAACAGAATGCTCGCCAGGACCACAGTTGATATTTCGCATGTCTTGGGGATCGGCGCGACTCAGCCCAGCACCTCTGAAAGTGTTCATTAAACTCGGACGAAACTGGCGAATTATTTTAATATGCAATGGTCGTTAAGGCATTACATGGTAGAGCTTCGCGCTTGAGTAAATGCGAGTTAAAGGGTAACTGCAAAGAAAAAAGATTGTATTTTTAAACAGCCTAATTGGGACAAGCATCTCACAAAACAATTCCCCCCCCCAAAAAAAAAAAAAATAAAGATTACAGCAATATTTATTGCGCGAGACTGATTTTAGTTTGTGGTTCTGTCGTCCGTTTTAAATCGTGCGCCACAAAGTTGGTATTTTACGTCACGGAGTGGCTGTTATACGTCAGGGAGTGACGTATATATAAAGGCCACTCCGCGCGTGTCGAAAGAGCGGGAGTCTCAAATCTGGAGAGGTTGTGACTCCGACTAAATTACGTCCTGTAACGTAAATATTGCTAAAAAAATGTATTTTTCACGGAAGATTTGTTTTGTGACATGTTTGTCCCAATTAGGCTGTTTAAAAAACACTTTTTTTTTTGCAGTTACCCTTTAACGAATGTGTTCACTGGCATTCACCCAACTCGTCAACAATGATGTGTTAACATTTGACAAGTGCCGTGACGTATTTTGCCCTCGTGCAAACATATGAGCATTTATCCAAACGCAACACCTCTAAAGGCTAATGCTTTTTATTATAAGTGAAGCAATTTCAAGAGTCTGTAGAAGTTGTAGAGTCTCGAGTTACTAAGAACAAGTGGAGACTCGTCTTTGCGTCTCCCCCCCTCCCCTCCCCTTGACCCATCTTTTTGCTTAGTACTCTGTCGAACTCAAAATCCGCAGCGACACACTTGATGCAAGGCACCGTTCCACTAAAAAACGGGAAAAAAAAGAAACACATTCAGGGGCAATATTTTTATTTTATTTTATTTATTTAACAATACTACCATTCCTTGAGAGGAATACAATAGGAGTGGCACAAATCAACATAGAATGAACACTGATAAGACAACATGGTCGCGTTCCAATACAACACTATGATAAGAAATACAGATTAGATTCGACACCAGAGAAATCAAGGGTCAAAGTACGTTGACAAAAAAAAAACTGTATGACAATGCATGCACGAACACAAATTCAAGGTCCCGCAGTCCCAATAAAAACAAAAGGTCAGTCTCGATGAAGTAGTAATAGTTACAGTACTGTTCTCGCTACAGAACAAGCTATTTATACACAAGGTGCGAGTTGGTCTAAAAACAAAGAAACATTATCACAGTCAACGACATGCCTGGGTAGCTTGTTCCACTCCGATGTTGTGCGTGAAAAAAATGAGTTTTTAAAGGGAATCAATTCGAGACCGGTGTTCAATAATCGTTTTCGAGTGTGTAAATCTGGTATGTGCTCTAGTCGCCGAAAGTTACGTATTGGTCCTGTGGTCTCTTAATGGAGTGGTCGATGATTTGGAAGAGGGTTTTAAGGCGGGCTATTTTTCTTCTAGAAATTTGCAAGTCCATTAAATTAGTTTGACACATTAGCTTTGAAGAGGAATGGTTACGTCCAGATTTCTTGAACACAAAACTAAGTGCTCTTCTCTGAACCGTTCCTAATTTGTCTACGTTTTTTGCGTAAACGGGTTCCATACAACGCTCGCATATACAAGAATGGGGCGAATTAAAACTTTGTAAGCGAGCAGTTTAGTGGTAGACAGAGCATCTCTCAATGATTCGTTTTAAATACCACAATTTGTTGTTGGCTCTGCTTACTGTGTAATCGATGGGGTTGTCTCATTTAAGTTCGGAAGAGAAAATAATTCCTAGGTATTTATATTGAGTTACGCTGCTAAGCTTGTGTCCTGACAACTCATAGTCAAACACAAGTGGGGATTTTTTACGCGAGATTGTCATGCTTACACATTTATTTTCATTTAATGCCATTTGCCAATCATTGCATCAGTTATATATATTTTTCGAAGTTATTATTTAAGTTAATTTGCGTCATTAGCGTGTTTTTACTTTAGACTCAGTATAGTACGCAATCATCTGCAAACATTTTTATGCGCACATCGATAGTTTTCACGACATCATTAATAAATATTAAAAACAACACAGGTGCCAGAGCCGTGCCCCTGGGGCACTCCTGAGGTTACTGGTGATACGCTAGAGACGTTATTGCTTAATGTAACATACATGCCTTCTACCCTTAAGGTAATTCTCGAACCATTTCAATAAAAAGTCCGATTTAAGAATTGTGTGTAACTTTTAGCTAAAAGTTTGTCATGGGATACCTTATCGAAAGCTTTTGCTAGGTGTAGAAAGACGACATCTGTGTGAGGACGGTTATTTAAGCATTCGCCAAATTCGCGGGTTGTTTCCAAAAGTTGAGTTACATTTGAGAGTCCTCTCCTAAAACCATGCTGTTCTTTAGTTATTATAGAGTGAACTTCTAGATGGTTAGTGATGTGCGAGCATATGATATGTTCAAGTATCGTACAGCATTGGGAAGTCATTGATATTGGTCGATAATTTGTGACGTTTGTTTCCTTTCCGAATTTTAGGATGGGAACTATTTTAGAAACTTTCTAATCATCAGGAAGGAAACCGAGAGACAAGGATTTTTAGAAGATTACATGCAGGTATTTAGAAACTCCATTCAGCATATCGCTTTTAAAAGGTCACGGGAATTAAATCTAGACTGGGACTTTTTTATCGTCAAGGTTAAGCATTAAGGACAAGATACCTTCTTCAAATATGTGCAGCCCATCGATCACTGGTATATCAACTAAATTTTCAACAGGTGGTACATAATGGTTATCAGTGGTGAGCAGAGAAACAAAATTACTATTTAGGCCTTCAGAAATTACGGATGCTTTTGTGTTAAAGTACAATTAATTAGGAAACTGTTTGCTATCTTTTGTTTCGATCGAAAGTGTCTTCTGAATTTTTTTTTGCCGAGGATACCAAAAGTTTGGAAGTGTACAGTTGAAGTACCGTGCCTGAGCTGAGGATATCGTTTGTTTATGGGTTTGGTTCAGTTCAATAAGGCGATATTTGTCTGTTAAATAGGCTGTTTTCCTTCTTTATTTTTTTTCTCGCAGTCTTGAAATTCTACGGCCAGTTTGGATTATCTCACCTGTAATACAAAGCGTCTCCTTGTTTATTTTTTTATTTTTTTTGAACATATATAGTAGTGCATTCGACAATAATTATCTTGAATGAGTTCCACAAGTCATTCATGCACACATTTTTTGTTTCTGAAAGCAAGCAAAATAAATCGAGGGAAAGTTCGAGATGATCTAAAATGGAAACATCATCTGCATTCATGAAGTCATATACAGGAATAGTAGTTGTTAAAATCACGATTGTACATTGTTAGCGGCAAAGAGGCAACATGCCATCGTCGTCGCTGTTTCACATAACATTCCAGATGAACAATGAAGAACGAACTCAACCCTCCTGCAACGTCAGCCATTACAACACCGTTCCCGTAACACAACGAATGCGAACTAACAAAAAAAAAAAAAGAAGCACCCAAGAAAATTGAAGACATTGGGGAAAAAAAGGCAACAAAAAGAGAAAAAAAACTAACGTGTTTGCTCGTACCTCACTTGCCCGACGTGTTGAAGTGGAGATCTTCCCCTCCCTGGGGCCTTGGGCCCCATTGCTGTGTCCGTGAGGGGGAAATGGCCGCAAGAAAGCTGAAGTCAAGATGCTCCTCGCTCACGAGGGAAATAGGGTGCGTCGGGAAAATGGGAGGGGGACGCGGGGTCTTTGTTTGTTTGAAGAGAACCTGTTTTTAGTAAGTTGAAATACAGCTTTCATCATAACTTGCCGGACTGCACTTGATATGTTCTGAAGTCAGAAGTCAAGGGAACTCGATAAGATTTGTCGAAGTACTTCTCTTTACGGTGTATGCATTATCATGCGTCTTCAGAAAGTGTTTGCAGTTTGAGCGCGATCTCGAGCTTGCAAAGCGCGCACCATGCCCTATTCTTCTTGGCACCATGGGTGCTGATTTTGTTATGTAGCACAGAGATTTGAGATTCAATCGTATCCGGTTTTCTTATAAAAACAAGTGAAGCGCCGATTCTACTGATGGCCTATTTTTTGTTCTGTTTTGCAGACCCTTGCAGGGACCGCTTGACCATAATAGATACTTTTTTTCGAGCGTACACTTGACTTTCGCGTTGCTAGCGAGAGCTCCTGCTGTCACCTTGAAGCATAGATTGAGCGCGTGCACGCTAGGTCTGTAATTCGCATGCAGCGAACGTTCAACTGAAAGTCTAATATTGCGCTGGTCTGCTGTCAATAGATCGCATGTTATATGTGAACCGTTGCAGCACTTGTACATCCTACTTGTTATTTTATTATGAGTGTGCTATATCTCATACTTTTGTCGAGCGATCGGGTATGTCACGCTGCCAGTGTAACGAATAATTCAAATCCCTCGCTAACAGGCAAGAACCTGCCGGTGCCCCAATAAACGGTGCTTGGACCACGACGGGTTCGGACAGACGTCCCAATGTCCAAGTCATCGTCGACGCAGGTGCACTCTTCGGAATTCAGCCTTGGCGTGGATTCTGCCGCCCAGGAACTTCGACTTCAGTCATCCTTGAATGTGATGTGTATATAGGAAGCAATAAAGCTACGTTTAACTTGAAGTGCGGCATTTTATTTCTGAGATTGTGGTGCACTAGGCAACCAGTAGACTTGCGCGAGGCTTGTTTCTTCACTTCTGCGCAACTTGTAGGCGCAACTTTGAGTCGAAGAGGACTAACAGCCAGGGTTCCAAATTTAGTGCTTCGGGAGCAAATGTAAAGAATTAACTTTTAGTCCCAGGGGTCTGAATGTAAGGGCGCAACATTTAGTCTCAGGGTTCTAAATACAAGGGCGAAATATTTAGTCCCAGGGTTCTAAATGCAAGGGCACAATATTTAGTCCCAGGGGTCTAAATGCAAGGCGCAACTATTAGTCCCAGGTGTATAAATGCAAGGGCGCAAAGGTTATTCCTGGGGGTCCAACTTTGAGTGACTAACGGTAGAGGAGCAGCAGGTTGCTCCCGTCCCCGTTCGTTCCCCAGGGAGCTAATATTAGAGTCAGCGGATTTAGTCCCTCGAAGAACTAAGTCGCGCTCTCTTTTTGTTAGGGTGTAGATTTTTGCAAGTACGGCCTCTGGGCGCCGCCATCTTGCTGCTGGTGTGAATAGATCGTTCGATAGTCAGTCATTGCTGAGGCGCACCCAGAGCTTTCAGACTGGCGCCCAAACAAAGCGTTTTCCATCCACGGTGGCCAGACTAGCTGTCGAAGCTTGGCTGCTTGCCAACGTCTATAGAAATAGGCCTACGGACATTCTATTTCTCTTGTGGTGGCATCCTACAGTTACCCTAGGTACTTACAACTGGACTTCAACTGGGAACAGAGCTTTCATATACATAGGGTCATCCTAAGCTCTCTTTGCATCAGGTGTCCCTAGCAGGCTATACAAGGTCTGTAGACCTAGGAAGTTTATAGGACGTCTGTAGGCCCATTTCTTATTGGGGACACATAGGGCGATGTTAGGAAGGTACTAGAGTTCATAGTATTCCTAGTTAGAACCCTTTCTAGGCACACATTACCATAGAATGTCGCTAGGGTGTAAGTATTTATTTATTTATTTATCTTTTTTGTAAGGGAAGGTCTTTGCGCATCCTGTTTTGATTTCCGTCGGCCTTCTTTTGCGTTCTGAAATTACCAAATGCTAAAACAACATTAACTTGATATTCTATTTCTGGGCAATCTTTCACGTTCATTGGATCGTCATGATGGTAGATGGTGGGGGTGCTACATATTTCCAGAATGGTACCCGGGCCCGGCCGCTCGACTTTCTAGAGCTGCCGTGAGTCGGGCTCGATGACGACCAAGTGACTTTTCAGAGGTCCACTGCTTCCTGTCAAGTTGACTTGGGCAAACTAGTGTAATGGCGCAATCGCGTGGTTCTTTCTGCGCGCTTTCAAGCGCTCTTTCCAGTCTGTCTATGCTGGAAGAACCGATGGAGAAACTTCATCGTGACGTCGCCGGTGGGAGGAGCCTTATCTCAATCGCCGGCGAACTCAACTGGAAGGGAACTCCATCGCGGCGCGTTGATGAAATCGACGAAGAGTGGCGATTGAGTTGAAACTTCATAGGGAATAGTACCCACAAATGTCCCCAGAGGGAAATGCGCAACGCCACATCGGATGGTCTTGTGAAAGCAACATTTTTAACTTTTCAAAGTGTAGAATTCGGTACAATTTAGATAGAATTACCGGTGTCAAGTTTAAGTCGCATGAATCATGCATTTTTACATAGGTGACACAATTGAGATGATCGCAACGCGTGAGTTGCATCGTGATCGCGATGAATCGTTATGACCGACGGCGTAATGTCACGCGTGAAGTGCTCGTGTGTCTGTACGGAGATTGGCCGCACTTTTGGAATTTTAGCTGTCCAGTGGGGCTTTTTCAAAGGTTGTCACGTCTCGATTGCCACACGACAGTCCGGTGGGGGACGTGAACCAAGTGTCGTCGCTGAACTCGATGAGTAGGACAGAATCCTAGCTGGCAACAATGAGAAGATTCCTCGCAAGGACGCTGGAGAAGGCGCATGATTTTGAGGACCAGCCTCGTCCGTCGCCACACGCCATCTCGGCTGCAGTGCCGGTAAGTACTGGGAATCGCAATAGGCAGTTTTAGCGTAGCGTTGCCGTGCGCGGCGGAATTGCTGCTTGGAGCTCGATCTGTAACTTTGAAGCATGCCTTTCAGCTCGCGCCTGAAGCCTTACCAGCCGTACCGTGGCCGCCGCAGAATACTGTAACGGTCTGCTAAAACTACCTACTGATAGTAAACAGACACTGTGTTGTTTTTGGTCTTATTGACTTTGCACAAGTGTGCAGCCTCGTAATGTTTCTTTGGAAGTTCGGATCGTAGCGCTCAAGCTCACAGGTTAATTTCTCGAGACCTATGCATAAGGCACTCCGATAACTGAATTCTAAGTTGCAGGCAAGGGTGCATTACATCAACGGATAACCAGAAAGACTGTCCATTTGTTGTGTGTTAACTTGTGTTCAATTGGATAAGGCAGGCCTCATCTGCTGTGGCCAAAGGTGCTGTGAGGGCCCAGCACAGATGGCAGCTCCACCACCACCAAATGGCAGGTATAAAAAACAGTCTGGATTAATCTCTATGATACGTGGTTTGCACCTATGTCACGTCATTGACATGTAATAGGCATGAGTGCTGTCGGTAGTCTCATGCTCGTGGCCACTAATGGACCATGGTTGCAGCTTTGCTCCACTGTGATCATGGTGAACTGTGCTGGCTCCAGTGGCCCAAAGTGACAGCTTATGTGCCCACCTCAGCAATTACATAAAACTGTGAACACTACCTGCAATGTGCATAACCATGAGGAAAGTCGAATAAACTGTCATAGACATATTGTGCCTGGTCGGTAACTCCCAAGCTGGCTGTAGGTCCAACCTTGTTGATGTTTCTAGCAAGGAGACACCTCAGCAAGACTCACAAAAACTTAAGTGTAGACATGGTGCAGAGGCAATCCACACATGGTTATTCGAGTTTTGTGTCGAACATGACAACAGATCCAATGGATGAGACTAAGTGTCAGTTTGCAAAAGACTTGGTCTCCAGCCCCGCTCCTCAACAGCGGCTGCTTCCACCAAACATTCCCGGCAACACCACAGGTACCCACCGCTCTGAAATTGACAAGGGAATGACACTAAGACAAAACTGGCTCCCATATTTCAAAACTGGTGTCTGCTATTTATATAGAAGGTCCACTTCTAAAAACATTTGGTGCAAGGTGCTCTTAGAGTAGGACGCACGTAGCTGAGCATTGCCTGTCGGACTCGGCAAAAACGTCGGCGTGCAGATTTGCATATTTCTTTTAATTTTTTGCACTCAGGTATTCATGCAAGTCCTCCACCCTTGGCTAGAGATCACAACATGTCACAGTCCAGTTGAGAGTAAGTAGCAGAAGGTTCTTGCCACCAGACGGCAATGTTTTCTGCGCACTGAACTGGACAAACAGGGGCAAACTTTGTCGTCATCACTTGAAGGTTTAATCTTCTGCCTAGGCCTAGCCCAAATGCCCGTACTAGCACATATTGCCACGCGCGTCTCTGAGCAAGTGCGCCCGTGGCCGAATGACAATAAAAAACAAAAAAGCTCCCGTGGCCGAATGGTTATCGTGCTTGGCTCCCACGCGAAGGGCCAAGGTTCGATTCCTGGCCGCGCATGCACCTTTTGTTGATGCCCCGCACCTCCACCAAAATGTCACAAATGGCAGATGACGAGGCAACGAATGAACAAAAACTAGACGTTTAATTTGGCCAACTTGTCCCGAAAACAAAAATACAAAGAGGTAGAGGTAGCGTCGCAGGCATCGAAGGTCGGCGGAGGAGCACGATCGAGTGCAAGAGCGAGACGCTCTCCGTAGCGCCACGCCCTCATCTACACGCGCGGGCTTCAGGAAGAATCGGTGTCGAAGGTTCGGCGCGTAGAACATTCGGACTTCGAACAAGCAATGGGGTTCTTGAATTTGCCAGAACGCGACATTTACAGAAACAACAAAAAGGTGCATGTGCGGCCAGGAGTTGTATATCGGCCCTTTGCGTGGGAACTAAGCACGATAACCATTCGGCCATGGGCGTGCTTGCTCGGAGACGCGCAATATGCGCAGCCTCTGCCATTAACCGCATCTGACATGTACTGAGTGGTGGCCACCACCACGACACCCTTGGAGGAGCCCAAAAACCCCGTCTCTTATGCTGATATAACATTACCTGCAAACCATGTCTGCGTACTAATGAGACTGTGTCATGTCAGCTGTGCACCAGTCATCAGGTACAGCTGTAGAGGAAAAAGATTAGCAAAAGTGGCCAACGACCGGAGCAGCAAAATCGCGACACGTTGCGCTATTGTTCCCGAGCGCGCCGATAGTGAGAGTGCCAGTCTCAACAGTCCATGTCTCAATGCGGGGGCGGCCAACAGAAAGCAGCCCATCTAAAGCCCGCATTGCGAAAGCTAGTTTATCCCTCAATTTTCTGCAGGCCACCCCCGCGTTGAAACATGCAACGTGACTGGCACTCTCGCTATCGGCGCGCTCGGGAACAAGAGCGCCGCGTGTCGTGATTTTGCCGCTCCAGTCATCGGTCACTTGTGTTGACATTTTTCCGCTGCAACTGCACACTGCCACCCTGGACGGTGAGGGCCTGAACTGCACCCAACTGCACTGTTTAGGACCTCTCGCCCACTCAGCAGGAGCAGCTGGTTGCATTGCACATGCTGCTGGGCACCCAACAGTGGAGCATGAATGCCCTTGTTGTAGAGAAGTGCAGTCAAGGTCCAAAATTGGCTGGCAAGCGTTGTTTAGAGAACAATGGAAAGAAAACCTGCGTCATATCGCACTAATGAGTTATTTTAAACCGAGTTTCTTCATCGTTACTTTATTTAGTTACATACAGAGCAGCTCGTGCTCACAGCCTTTGTGCTTGTTCAATGCAATGCAGAAGAGCTGGACATCCACAGCAACAAAAGCACTGATGGCAACAACAATTTGCTTGTCATTGGAAATCAGCAAGTTGAATGCAGCACTCTTGTTTTTTCCTCCTTTTCATTTTCTGACTTTGTGTTGGGTTTTGAAGTGACTGATTTTCTCCAGCTTGTCCCTTTACATTTTTCCATATGATTGACAGAGCAGGCATGTTCACTACAAAGTAATTTGATCAAGCTAGATGCACATTGCTGAGGGCTGCTTGTCTCATAAGTTGCGTGTTGTACTGGAAAGCCCACAGCATAAAAGTGCTGGTCTGAGCACTTCCTTGTTTAGGAACGTGCTCGCATAAACCAAATGTCTTTCAGGAGTCTTACATTCTTGCTAATTTCAGTACTGCATGGAGTTATAAAAGAAGGTAAAAGCAGTGGTATGCCATCCATTACTGCTCACCACACCACTGGAAATCTCTGGTTCTAGGTAATTTCTCTAACATGCTGTTTAAAAATGCCTGTTTTTATAAGCATTCGCCCTTTTCGCGTACTTTGTCTGCTGGCTGTGGAGGGGCAAGCAGCTGCACATGCCCAGCAGTCATCTTCACTGACCACACTGGTGCTACATCTCTTGGGGGTGCAGAATTTCCATCCGCAATAAAACATGCTCCCTAGGCACCATTTTGCGTCTGTCATGATTTCAGTATAGCATGAAAAAATATTTGCAGCTGTACCTTGGTCATACCCGACAAAATTGTCATACATAAAATACAATTTTCGGGTCAGCAAATGTCGGTGCAATTGCTTATGCCCCGAGACTCGTATCTCGGCTTCTGATGTAAATGTGTATTTTATATACAGGGAACCAGAAATTTTACAAGTAACGGTGGTACGGTGGTGTAAGTCCAATCGTCCAGATACCAGAAACCGCAGTTAATTCTTCATCTATTCTTCCTCTAAGCTTGGAATAATGCACTATTAGAGCCAGAAGGCTTACGCAATCGATGGGAAACAAGATGCCACCCGTGAGGAGGCCCTCTTTTTATTCTCTCAGTCGTAATGCCTCGGCGTCTCGCTTATGTGGTTTGCATTTTTGCCAGGTTACCCTTGCCAAAAACATTTTGTTAAAACGCTTTTTCAGAAGCAGCAAGTTATCAAAAACATACAAAGTTCCAATTTTAGGAGCCATACCAAAACTCCGACAGCACGTTCTTGGTGAGGTGTTTCTTCATCCCAGGCACCACAGTAATAAAAAAAATGTACTTGTTATATCCATCTCTTTCTGTCTAATATGAAACAGCCTTTTCTGAAATACCCGATTTGCCTGCCATGGGCTTGGGGTAAGTTTTTTTGATGCATAAGCAATGGATTCAGACCAAAAAAGTGTCCTCGTATCAAAGTGCATCTTCATCTATAATAGGTAGTGTATAAAAGACCCCGAGAGAATTGAATGCCGTTGGGACTGTATGCTCGGTAGACCCCTCTGCAGTCAGAGGGACATGCCTTGTATACTACATTGGTCAAGTTACAAAGTATGGCACAAAATTGCAAGCGGATCAACACAGGTATATTTCACAGACGTGACTGCCTGAAAGACAACGCTCGTAACAGGCTCGACAGCTGCCAGGCTTCGTGTTTGAGCAGGGTGACCCTGGTAGGCAGCACATAGTTGGGGTGCAGAGGCAGTCACATCTCAGATTTTCAGCGCTGCAGAGCTTGTCCTCTGCTGTTAAAGCTCACACCGTCCTCGGGGTGTAACTTTTGGGGCTCCGGGGGAGGCCCCAAAAAAGAGCTATACGAGCCCGCATTGTGCAGAAAGTCAAATGATATTGCTGTGCGCCGTACATTTGCAACCACCGGAACCTGCTTCGGAGCATCCTATTCCTTTTTGTACAACATAATCTTAAGCAATGCTTTTTGTTAAGCTTGGCCTTGGGACAGCACAGCATCCACTGGGGTTGCGAGGAATTGGTGTGCAACCATGGCTTCAGGGTTTAGTCGTGTCACCTGCACATAACAATGAGACGCTATCTGACATGAATATTTTATAACCTTTTAGTTGTTCAAAACCACATGAAAACTAGATAGAGACGTTCTATTCTAATGCAGCATCTACTTGGAAACAGTAGTTTCATAACATCCCCAAAAGCCTGCAATGTAATAATAAAAATATTTGCAGAGAAAAAAGTGGAGGTATTTTACTTGACAAGTCAAGGATGAAGAAAGAATAAAACAATTAAAACTGGGACAATACAACACATCTTTCAACTAGCAACGGACGAGTAAAAATTTCAACAGCGAGCAGCCAACTATACCCAGGAGGGAAAGGGAGGAGAAGGGGAGAGAAGGGGAGATAAAACGCGAAGTGCAAGTCAGTTAGGGGGTTTATCTCGGATTTTAAAAATTCAACCTCGGTTTTCGTCAGGAGGAGGGAAGGGTTTGACACACTGTTATTTACGGTGGTCATGGCGAATGACTCTATAATCTCCCTGCCAAATCTGCTGTCATGCCCCCCAGGATTTTTGTTTCATCAAAGAGGGGATGACAAGGCGAACACGAACGGGCATGTATGACTATGGGGTGATAGGAATCTGGAGAGGCCTTAGAAACTGGACTCTGCTGGGCCTTTCAACAAAGGTCTGCTAAACCTGTCCTTCCGTTTTCTAGCGCCCATTCGAAGTCGGTAAAACACGGTATCATCAAATCGTTGTTTTCTTCATCCTTCACGAAGTCTTGCTGTCATCTTTCAGAAGATAGCTTCAAATTCCAACACAAAAGGCTCGTCAAGGCAGGGTTCCCCGTCGACCTTCTACGATCAGTAATGGAAAGGCTGATTCGCGGGCCTGATCGCCAGTCACCAGCCACAAAAAAGAAAGCCCGATTCGCCGTCATTCCTTACGTACACAATTCAGCCCACCGGATAAAATCCATTGCCTCAAAGTTCGACACGAATGTTGTTTTCTCGTGCCGCATGCGTCTGAAGCAACTCTGTCAACAAGTGAACAACAACCGGATTCCAATTAGTTGCACTGTTAAACACGAAAAGAAATTCATTCCATGCAAAGAGAAGAAAGTTTACTCCATCCCCTTGAGCTGCGGCCATCAATACATAGGTCAGACCGGCAGATGCACCAATCACAGACTCCAGGAACATCACAACGAAGTTTCTAAGGCCTCTCCAGATTCCTATCACCCCATAGTCATACATGCCCGTTCGTGTTCGCCTTGTCATCCCCTCTTTGATGAAACAAAAATCCTGGGGGGCATGACAGCAGATTTGGCAGGGAGATTATAGAGTCATTCGCCATGACCACCGTAAATAACAATGTGTCAAACCCTTCCCTCCTCCTGACGAAAACCGAGGTTGAATTTTTTAAAATCCGAGATAAACCCCCCTCACTGACTTGCACTTCGCGTTTTATCTCCCCTTCTCTCCCCTTCTCTCCCCTTCTCCTCCCTTTCCCTCCTGGGTATAGTTGGCTGCTCGCTGTTGAAATTTTTACTCGTCCGTTGCTAGTTGAAAGATGTGTTGGATTGTCCCAGTTTTAATTGTTTTATTCTTTCTTCATCCTTGACTTGAACCAACATGCTCTTCTCCCAAGCGTATTTTACTTGCCTTGCACAAACCGAAAATGGTGCCTTCAGAGCAAAGAGGGGGAACGTCAATTGAGTCTGGGAATCGTAAAGAGAAAACGTACACAGCGTGCTGCAGCTGAACTGTTCCCCGATCTTGAGGCCTGAGACATTTGGATAGATGATACACATGCAATCACGAGTAAGCTTGAATGTGTGCGACGATCTCGCACGACACTCATCACGTTGAATGAGGCGCCCGTTTTCTACGGAGAGCTCTCGTGCAAGCGCATTGAGAAAATGTTCTATTCGGACTGTATTAGAAGACAGCGTATTGATACGTAAGAGCATTTACCGAGCACACCGCTGAATTCGCATCTCTGAACTTCCTGGGTGTCCTCTTTCCGTCTTCCCTTTGTGCGAAGCCCGCCCACCTTCAGCCCCGGGTGATCGATTATTTTCTGTAACATCCAAAAGAACGCGACTCGCAGCACACCGACGCACGCTGATGTCTTTGTTGCAGCAAAATGTGCCGCCAGCAACGCAGAAGCCAACGTTACTATACTTCGTTTCAGCTTAGGTCCTAGAGCGGTCGATGTTATGAGCCGAAGGGCCAATCAAACAGCGAAAGAGGCACAACGTCATGGCGTGCTCTCTGCAGTTGATAGGAACAGCCGGTATTCGACGTCTCTCTGTGCGTGCTCCTCCGCCGGCTAGTCCTATCAAGCGCATACAGCACGCCTTGACGTTGCGCTTTTTGCGCTGTTTGATTGGCCTTTCGGCTGATAACACCGTCCGTGCTCGGACCTAAGGTGAAACGAAGTAAAGAACACTCAGTTGGGAAACTCACCGTTGAAACCTGGGCCGCTGACGTCCACCGAGGCCGAGCTAAATGCGATAACAGCGCCACCCTTTAGCGACGAGTTGAAACATGAAAGTTGCCTCATATGGCTACTGTTAGAGTGACTGAATATTGCCAGAGTATCGAAACTCCCAGGCTCGAGGTGCCAAGATGGCGGCTCTGTCTTTTTCTTTACTGTAGTCACCTTGAGCTTTTAGAAAGCATGTTTCTGCGTAAGAACAAGCGAAAAAAAAAACTCTTTTTGCAGGAACGTTTATTGGAGTTTAGTACAAAATAACAGGCGCGTGATGTTTTTTTTTAATTTTTAGTTTACAAGGTTTTGCGGCACAATTAATATTGTTTCTATACAATCATGTCTCACCGGTGATTTTAGGTATCGTCCCGACCTGGGCGCGTCCAAATTTTGATAATAATTCGCGGCGCGTACGCTTTTGAGGCGGGTTCGACATCCCTGAAACCCCTTCCACCGTATATGTTTCAGCGCCAAAATGGCCGATTAAAGCCAAAACAGAATAGTCACAGCGGACCCTATTGAATGCGATACTCCCAAACCAATACAAGCAGCCGTGCAGCTCCCCGAGTGGCCGCTGCGGGGGAAATGGCGGCGTTGCGATCGCCATTAACTTGGTTTTCGAGTACGGATCGGTGCCACTTTTGTAGCGTGAGCTACACTGGCCGAGGTTGAGCAGCTTCGCGTGGCTTTCAAAGCCAGTGCTGCGCAAGCGCGAGGAGCAGTGACGTCACACGGCGCAAAGCTGGCGCGCCAGAGCCGCCGCCACCGCGCGCGCCTCGCCGGTCTGAGCATGTGCGAGGAGCAGTGACGTCACACGGCGCACAGCTGGCGCGCCGGAGCCGCCACCGCCGCGCGATCCGCCGCCACCGCGCGAGCCTCGCCGGTCTGCGCATTCCAGAGGAGTGACGTCATACCCGCGGCAGACGCACTGGCGCCACCGCTTGCCCAGCTGTGCGCCTCCGTTGTGCAGTAGCCAAGTCTGACGCTGCACCGGAGCCGCTTGATAGCGCCCCTCATTTCGTGCGCATAAGCTCACGCTACGTATATCCTGGCATAGCCGAGGTAAGCCATCGCAATTTTTTTTCAGAGCAGGCTCAATGGCAGTTTCCCAACTGAGTTGTTCTAGTAACGTTGGCAGAAGCTGAGAGCATTTGCTGCTCGGCCGCTCGGCTGTCAGCACATGGGGCCCCTCGTGACGCCGCCAAAGCTTCTACGGCAACTGTCAGCGCCAGCGAGTGTCGGGCAATACTCCCCGATTACGTCCCTGACAATCTTGAAACCGAACATATTAAAAAACATAGCGATGGTCCGTGAAAGCTTGCTTTGGCTCACCCCGTCCGCGAGCGTGAAGGCGCCATCTTCACTAACTTTGGAAACTCCGACCGCCTGACGACTAGAAAGTTATCTCCATCGCGAAACTGAATCATAAAGACATTTTGACGTCCCCGCAAACTTTATTATTTCACCAACATAGCTCCTACTCCATCGAACTCCGTAGGGAAAAACTCAATCGCAACGTCACATCACGTGACGAAGAGGGCAGCCAATCAGCGACCGACTGAGTTAACTTCATCGTTGAGTTTGCGATCTAGCATGTACAGACAGAGCGTGAGAAATCAAGCGGTGGATAGGGAGTGCGGTGGCCAGATCGGCTGGTTCTTTCCGAGGTCGCCCCTCCCTCTCAGAGCGCTCCCTAGCACTCCGTCTCTGGCCGTCAGAGTGCGGAGCGGCCGGGGCAGGCGTCACGCGGTACTTGGACGGAGATCCCGTGGTTTTGTTGACGATGGCCGGATGTGGTCTGCGGTGGTGTGCGGGGTCCGGCATGACGGCGATGGATATCTGCTTCTGCAATGTGCTTGTGCCTTCGACGGTGCGAGGATTACAACGGACGGGACGACACTCGCTTGTGACGGTGACAGGAAAAGTCGATGTGGGAAGTATTCCCAGTGCATGTACGAGATTTTTCATCTCACGGCGGTGAACCCGCTAAGCTTAAGCGATGAAGAAACAGCTCTGCGAGCTGTTTCTTCATCAGAAATTTTTAGGTTTTGTAAGAGTGCAGGCGTTGAAAATTTCATCAGGAATTTTCAGGTTTCGTAAAGGGGCGTTCAAAGGTTTGTGTTGTAATATAAAGGGAGATCCGACTAGAATGCACTGTGATTTGTGTAACATGGCCATATGTGCTATATCCTGTGGGTGATGCTTGCACTATATTCCGTCGTGAGAAGAATGCGGTTTATTACCCATTTGATATTTGCCTGGTCTGCCGTAAGCATGACCGCTATCGCAGCGCGTTCACTGTCGAAAACGGGGTGAGTTGGCAACTCTTTCCAAACATTGGCTTTCGTTCCGTTCTGCAAAAAACAATTCGCATGCTGCTGATTATTTTTTTTTTACATGCCGATGCATAGAACAGTTTACAGTCCGTCACAGCCGTTACTTCATCACGTTGCACGCGTAAATTTTTCTCAATCGTCCATCGTACGCTGTATTTTGTTTATCCATTACCAATCTTAAAGGGCCCCTGAAAAGAAAAAAAATGTTTTTTTTTAACAGTGTGGTTGGGACACGTGTCTAGAAAATAATTTTACGCGAAAAATTTTTTATAGCAATATTGACGGCGCGAGATTTATTTTAAATTCTGCGCGCAAAGTCCATGACGTCACCGAATGGCTATATGCTCTTTCCACTTCAACAAGATGGCCATACCTTCCCTCCACCTCAACGTGATGGCCAAACCAATCCACCTCTGCTCCACGTGCCCGAAATGCCTAGAGAGAAAAACAAGTAAAAAGGAGGTGACTACCGACTAAATCACGTCTCGCGCCGTCAATATCGCTCTAAAAATATTTTTTTTCGCGTAAAGTTAATTTTTTGACACGCGTGTTCCAACCAGACTGTTAAAAAAAACATTTTTTTTTTTAGGGGCTTTTTACGAACTTTTACTTTCGTGACTGGTCCGATAATGTAAGAGCACTCTGAGCCCAGCAGTTGTGATCGGGTGAAAACAATCTCGAATAGTTTTTTTCGGCGAGGGGGGGGGGGGGCGCTCTGTTGAATCAAGGTCCGAGGAATGAGGCGAACACCCGACTTCACCATGAGACAGTGAACACATCGGAGCACTGGAGAGGAGCATTGTGTGTGCCAGCTTGGTGTAGAAGAAATCCTGGCTTCGCGAACATGATGTCTCCAAGGATTGTCTTGCACGGCGGTTTCCGCTCTGGTTATGACTCGTGGAAATTAATGCAGATCATCTGAAGGGAGGGCTGAGGATTCCCTCAGTACTCGGCTCCGAAGTCCTCTTGGTTCACTTCGCCTTCATAATCTCTGTTGTACGACATCTTGGGCGCCTTGAGGCGCCTTCCAAATGCTTCACGCTCGCCGGATGGGTCGAGTGAGAGCTCCAGGTCGTGGAGGTCTCGCTCGTCATCGAGTGGTGGCTCGTAGCCTCCGTTGTCGCTGTTGTAGCGTCCTTGCTCGCCGTAATCGTTGTCAACGAGGTCTTCGAGAACCTCGTCGCCTTGCGAGTAGTCGTCGTCAACCTCGTTGCCATGCATAAAATAGAAGTCCTCGGACATCTCGCACGGCAGAGACTCCTCGGGGTTGGTGCACGTCAGGGTGGCCTGGTTGAAGACGGTCTTGTTGTGACACTGGAACGAGTACTTGTAGAAGAAGCGGGACTGGGCTCCAGGAACCTTGTGGCACACGTGGTACAGGCGGCAGCTGCTCTCAGTGTCGGCGAAGTATCCCACCTGGCGGCACCGGAACGTCGTGTTGGCGTTCAGGAACACCAGCGACGACCCCGTCGGCAAGGACATAGGCTGCGCCCAAAAGTACCAGGGAATGAGCGCCAGTCGGGCTGCCTATTGGGCACGGAGGGAGACCGTGGGGGCATATCCGGGTCCCCTATTGAGTAAAGAACGGGCCCTTCCGCAACCGAGTACACGCAGCGGCTTCGTTACTCAATCCACACGCTCCCCTGGTTCACGCGTGAGAGAGAGAGAGAGAGAGAGAGAGGGTTCCTTAAGGCAGTCTTGTTCACGTTACTAAAAAAAGTAATCGCTTTCAATTACTATTGGTTCAAAAGTGTTCAATTATATTACCTGATTACTTAAGATAAAAAAAGTAATTGGCCGTTACTTCAAAAGCGACCGTTACTTTCCCGATTACCTCTCATTTTCACGATAGATTTTTCTGTCGGTTCTAAATGGGCCTATGTACTGTAGTACATCATTGCATTAGAATAACCGAATGACAAGCTATTTATATTTTCAAATCACCAATTTTGATTGACCATCCTCTGGTCGGAGGCAGCGTTCGAGGATTCCATTTTAAAAAAACTTGTAGAGACAAATGGCGCCATTAGAAAAGGGAAGGTAAAATTGTAACGGGTACAAGTAATTTAGTACTTCCAAAGGTAACCAGATTACTCTCGTGATTACGTGTAATAAAAGTAATCAAATAAGCACTAAATGACTCTAGAAAGTAATATATCACAAATAATTTGATTACCTATAATGTACAGGTCTTATGCAAACAGATGCCAGTGGTCCACGCACTTCACTGATGCCGCTCATTCCTAATCGGAACTACCACCTTCGCGTTTCTCTTTGCGCGCCATTACTGGGGACTTTGAGCAAACCGTTACCGTGTTCCGCGTACCGCCCTACCGGAGCCTTTGAAGCATGCTTTTAAGCGGGCGCCCCGTGGTCGCGTTGTAACCTGGGCGCGCGCTTAACAGCATGCTTCAAAGGCTCCGGTAGTGCTGTGCGTGGAACACGGTAACGGTTTGCTCAAGGCCCCTATTGTCACAGGCCACCGGTCTTTGAGGCGCACGCGGTGTTTCTTGTCGAAAACTCTCGCTTATCGCCAATATCGCCAGCCATGGTGTCTCCAGCGTCCTGGGTGGTACGCATGGCACGCCGCCACATTCGCTCATTTCACTCCTCGTGACGCTATGGTATGCTACTTCGTCACTCACCTTTCCGCAACCCCGCCTCGGTGGGCTTGCCTTTATAGGCCCGTAGCTCTCAAGTTTTGAGCAGCGCTCCAGGCGAGCAAAATATAATATTTGGCTCGCGTTTCGAACATGCGTCAATACGCCTCTCCACTACAGTTTTTTCTACTCCGTTCCATTTCAAGTGCCAGCGTAGCAGAGGCTACAAGAGCGAGCTGCGAGCTTTCAGCGTCCCTGCCAAGCACGCGCGATCGTGCAGTGCGAGCATCGTTCAGGAGTAGCACCAGCACACGGGCCCCAGTGATACACCCGCTGTCCCCCACTGCGCCTCCGAAAAGTAGCGACCCTGCAGATTGGCGACCCCGAACTCCCGTCAGCCGCCGCTTCTGCATGAGAACATACCATTAGTTTCTAAACCGATCACGGGAGGCACGTGCTCCTACCGAGATCTCTTGAACCTCTGATGAGCCATTTCAAACACTATGCGGAGTGCAATTTCGTCTTTAAATCTTCTGCTAGAACTTGTCAGTACGCTTGCGCCGTGCCTGCACCTTGGGCAGCGGTTGCGGTGACGTCAGAACGCCGAGCTCTGACTGGCTGTGATTGGAAGGATAGTGGGTGCACCTCAATGTGAGCTGCCTTCAGGTCTACCCACTATCCTTCCGATCTGAGCTCGGCGTTCTGACGTCACCAGAACGCTTGTGCAAGAAGCAGACAGAACTTTCCACTCCGCATATTTTGCTTTACGTTCAATGCGAGCGAAGCCGAAGCTACGATAGAGTTCTTCCAAAAATCTCTGCATGCAACACTGCGCGCGTTACATTATGGGACATTCTCAAAGTTAGACGCCAAAAACAACAAAGACACAAGAAGAGATGCAGGCTAGACGAGGCTTACTTTCAACTAAACTTTATTTCGAATAAAACACACAAACGCGAACGCAGGCCGAGGTCCACATGCGCATGGGAAATATTTTTGCATTTTTGTACATATGCGTGGAAATTTTGCAAACGCGAACACAGGCTTGCAGCCTGTGTTCGCGTTTGCGTGTTTTTTTGTGTGTTTTTTTCAAAATAACGTTTGGTTGAAAGTACGCCTCGTCCACTTTGCATCTCCTCTTGTGCCTTCTTTCTTTTTCGCGTCGAACTTTAAGAATGAACAATCAACTAGCCCAACTCGCCGTCTTAATTATGGCCCGTGGAGAAAAGTGGCATGGTTTCGATTTCGATTGCCCCGTTGACGAAGTAGTGCATCTCAGCACTGCATGAAAATAAAGTCAGCGCTCGCTCGCATTGCACCCATCCATCTTCGTGGTAGCCATCGTTGAGACAGACCTCCAGCGGCCATAAGGACCTGCCTACACTGAGCAAGGAGTAGCATTGAGGCCTGCCGCGTCCCACAGCTTTCTGGCAGCCTGGCTAGCACTCCAGAGTGTAGCATGAACCTCCCGGCTCACGGATCATGTAAGCGGACATTGAGACGATGGAACAGTATAATCGGCCCAGCACTCTTCTATACTTCTTCCCTAGGTTACCTTCGCGCAAACTCTGGAACGTTGACAGCCCCCAAAACGTGCATCAGCGTTCTATCCGGATTGGTAGGCAACAGCATAATTTAAGGAATGTCCCATATCCGAAAAAGCATGCAATGTATTTGGTCGTGAAGGAATGTCGTGAATTGAGGTTGGCAAATCAAAACCGAAACGGTGGCAAAAAGATACCCAGGGTGCTTTGCGCGGCACTACGCCGCTGGGATCACTTCAATTTTGCCTGACGTCGAGTAAACGCCAACATGTTGCCTCGAAATACAGTGAACTCGAGCTAGTGGAAAAGGCAGCGGCGGTGTTCTTTCGGCCGTATATGAAGCCAAGGGTGTTGAAAGACGCGCATGGCGCTGGTGTCGAAATCCCGATGAGCTCATGCTCTGCTCTGCTGCCCTGCTGTGCCCGCTAAAATAAATAAAAAAATACACAAAACAAAAGCCGCTGCTGCCGCTACGCTGACACGTTTTACACTTTGATAACAATATTGTATGCATGCACCAAGGCGCGGCGAAGTATCGAGTATAGTTATCGGAATTATTGAAACGATCAACTCAAACTAACTAACTTAGTCTTCTCCTCAAG
Organism: Ixodes ricinus; assembly: GCA_037355805.1. Lineage (NCBI taxonomy): Eukaryota > Metazoa > Arthropoda > Arachnida > Ixodida > Ixodidae > Ixodes > Ixodes ricinus. The sequence goes on from JAZHYW010032718.1 coordinate 156,716, forward strand.
AAGTACAGTTGTGTGTAGGCACAGCCTTTATCTAGGCACGTTAATTTAACCAGTATGCAGCGCCTTCCTGCAAAACAAAATTTTTAAACAAAACATCAAATCTGAAAAACAAAAGCGAAAAACGACGCAACAGACAAAGTCCTTCGTTTTTTTCCTTCAGTCTCGGAGTATTGTCTTTAAATATGTTCAACCATCTCCAGTTAGTTTGAGCCCTAACCTTTTGTTCATTAAAGCAGTATTCTGTAATATCCAGCCGCTTTTCAATTGTTATCATATTCATCAGGTAAGTCAATAGCCAAGCGATCGCTACCTTTCTAGCAGACGTCCTTGTCAACCTCTGTCTTCATAACGAGGGCCTGCTAAACGTTTATGCCGAGCAATTGTTTTTATTCACGAGAAACGAACGAGTCGAGCCGAAACATATTTTTCTCACTTAGTGATGTATTGCACAAAAACACGTAGAACTTAGTGCACCACGGACCAGAAGCCCGTATAAGACAATAATAGTCACCAAGCTTGGTATCCTCCGATAGATGAGCTGGCTGGACTAGCTTGTTTTGCGCAGCAGCCGAGCAAACTGGGCAGCGCTGGCATAGCGTGACGCAGGCGGGAGCACGCGGGGAACGTGCAACGTGAACAGGGAGTAGCCGGAACATCGGCGCCACGAGCCATACCACAGTCTCTCGGCCACACTAAAGTCCCTTCATGTTTTAAAAGTAGCGCAAGGTGCATCGATGCACGAGGCACGCGCAACGTGCAGCCCTTGAAGGACAGGTGACATGGCGGCACAGCGCAGATTTGAGTTAGCTTTCAGACGCCATGTCCTTCCTGCAGAAATGGCGCGCGGCACGTGTCTCGAGCATTTTCACTACAATGAATGGCGGCACTTTTCCCAGGATAGAGGGGTTTTAGGCCACACGTACCGGTGTCGCCATGTAGGGGCCAAATTTTAAGGTTTTTCAAGATGGCCGCGGTGGGACCTCAGCCTTAAAACAAAAAAACGGGAACGCTTGGCATATAGCCCGCGGCTTGTGGTGGTTGTCGTATGCGAGCGAGACGGGGAGAGAGCGCTATCCGCAACTCCAACTAAACAAACGGCACATAGCGTTCTGTATTCGAACCTGCGCAGTGAGGGTCTCGCGCTAATTTATTCTTTTGCAACGATATTGTTGGTCGCGTGGTGGCGAGAAAACGAAGCTGTTTAGTGAGGGCCTGGAGGCATTTGCTTGGAGTTGCGGATAGCGTCACCTTGGGTTCAATACGATTCACGCGGAGGCCGTCGCTTTTTCCACTGCTCAATGTTTCTAGTTTACGGTACTTCAAACGATGCTTGCACTGCGTAAGCGCGCCTTTTTCGCATAAACGGCGAAAGCCCGAAGTTCGCTCTTGACCTGCTGCGCTCGCGCTTAAAGGGGTGATGCAACAATTGCTTTGTATTTTCAGATTATACTGCTTAGAATTATTCCTTGATATTCATAACCTATGACACACGCACTCCGTTCTTATCTTCTCCAACCAATGGCAGCCAGATAAAAAAATTTCAGAACGAGCAACGGTCACCCTTTCAACTCGCAGCTAGAACAAGAGGTCATATGAGCTACAGTCCATGCCGTCAATGTTTATCGTAGCCTCGCGCTGGGGTTGAGTAAAGGATAGGGGTACGCGCAGGTTGTTTCATAGAATATGGGGCCCCAACATTAGCGGCGCATGCGCCGAACCCGAAACACGTTTTGGGTTATATCCGAGTCCCACAATAGAACGACACTGACAAGTCCTCAAGCTCGCGCAGTGAGCGCACGAAGGTATCTTTCGCAGGCTTGCAATCACTCGTGAGAGACTGTATGAGCTTGCAAAAGGTATGCACACCGTCGCGTGCGCTCTGCACGGGAGGCTTGTCGGTGTCGGTTCTTTCTGTTTGTCGCTCTAATGGGACTCAGGCTTTAGCGTTCGCCGCTCCAAGGCAAACAAACATGGCGGCGCCTTGCATCGCTCGCTTCAGAACAAAACCATAATGGTCGCTTCACTATTAAGCACGTTCATCGGCAACGAATGGTGCAGCATGCAGGCCTTCGCTATGCCTTACCTCGCTTAAATCTCAATGTATGAGCGATGATTTCGGCCTGGCACGACAGCGCCTCGCGAATGCTAGTGGCTTGTCTAGCCTCAATCTTGCGAAAAAACAAATACACAGAAAAAGAAACACGTAGGACACGCAGAACGTTACTGGAACAACTCAGTTGGGAAACTGCAATAGAGCCTGCTTTGGAAAAGTGGCTCTGATCCGTACTCGAGAACCTAGCTAATGGCGATCCCAACGCCGCCATTTCTCCCGCATTGGTCACTCCGGGAACTGCACGGCTGCACATATTGGTTCAGGTGGAGTTGCGCGAGGGCATCTGGCGCCATCCTTGATGTGGTATTTCGCGGTTGCTATTAAAATCAACTTTCATGTTTCGACTCGTCGCTAAAGGGCGGCGCTGTTATCGTATTTAGTTTGGTCTCGGTGGCCGCGAGCGGTCCGGGTTTTAAGGGTGAGTTTTCCAACTGAGTGTATTAGTAACGTTGGGCACGCTAGAGGGCTGACTCGCAACTGGCTCAAAAGCTCTCAAGCAAAACACTTGGCTCCAGCCATGTGCCAAAAACAACAGCGTGACCGTTCGTGCCTTGTACAGCGGGGGATGTACTGAATCTCACTTACATGTGACAGAAGCTACGTCGGACAGACTGGACGGTGTGTTAATGATCTTGCAAAAGTTGAATCTTGGGCAAGTTTGTACGACTTACTTGAGGACTGAAACTGCTCGAAGGACGAGGATCCCTCGTCCTTTGGTCCTTCGTCGTTTGCGTTGTTTTAATCCCCCTGTTAATGATCGCCTTCGAAAACATCACCACTCTTTACAAGACACTAAGGACACTAAAAGGTCATCCTGTGCATTGCAGACGCGTAAATTAAGGCAAAGTTGAACGAAATCGCGAGAAGGCGATGAAAGAGCCAGCTGCAGGGGAGAAGTAGAACAGGCTTTCGTGAAAAGGAAAACGACAAAGCCAGAACCCAACATGCTATGCGTGGCATTACGACGCTTGGATCGCTTTGATTATGGAAGAGGTCTATTGAAAGAGAATTTCCGCTTTTAACCTTGAAATTGCGTGGCGACAACAAAAGCTTCTTTGTCGGTCCCATTATACTCCATTCACCCTTAAGCTGAGAAGCTCCGCCTTCAGCGCGAGCTTTCTGCCCTTGCTGACACAAGTGTGAACTCGCAGGCACGCGCAACCAAAGCACTGTTGAAGCCAGCGAGCTCGCGCTGAAGGCGGAGCTTCTGGTCTCAACCTAATGGTGAACGGTGTATAGTGCCAGTAAGCATGTGTAAAGTAACAAATCTTTCTAGCTAATATCGCTGCACGGCCCTTTTCAAATTGAGACCACTATGAGTGAAATGGAACACAGAGAATTCCCGAGATACGAGAACCGTGTTTTTGGTCTCGGGTATATAGGCAAGCATCGCAGAGAGCTCAAACTTTATGAGAATGGGACGCTAGCGGTTGGGATAGAACGCGAAAGTTTGAGAAAATTATATCACCTGGATCACAAGATAATAGAGAAAAATTACATTTATATATGATCCGACATCTAGCTAAGCCTAATGTCGTCAAAACAAGAAATAACACTGTAAGCACCTGTAGTATCTATTGCAGTGAAAAAAACAAAAAAACTTGTTAGCAAGAAAAAAAATATTTTCTGCTTTGCTGAGAAGTTTTCTTCATTGAAATAAATGCCACAGGTGTGTCCACATTTCCACTTCTGGTTTTGACGATAATAGGCTTAGGTGGACGTCGGCTCATACAAAAATTTCGTTTTTCTCAATTATATTTTGTTCTAGGTAACTTCATGTTCACAAACATTCGCGTCTATCTATCTTAACCGCCAGCGCCACGCTCTCACGGAGACTGAGCTTTCTGCGATGCATAGTTTATTTACTCGGGCCGAACGGTTCTCGTTTCTCGAAAAACTCCCTGTATTATAGCAATAAGCACGCGGTTCTACTGCGCAATCGTTTCTGTTTTATGTGACTGTTCATTCAGGCAAAAACGTTGTGCGACACACTGCAGGTACCAGAAATCCTCTAACCGTAGAAGGAAAGAAAAGTAGTCAACCGGGTTGCGCGGACGGAGTCGTACCGATTGCTCCCAAACAATCGGCACGTCTCTGGCCGGGAGAAAGCGACTGAACGGCGGCCGAGCGCTGCGGTGGCCCTGAAGCCCGTCCGTACTTGAAGGACCACTAGGAGTGACGAGGTTATATTTTGAGCCTGGCTCAAGAACGGAACCTGTCAGCAAAATATACCCGCATGTTTCGAACATTTCCGGTGCTTCCTTCACGCTTTTCCCTCTACTGCGCTCCTTTAATTTTGGAGCAACAAACTCGTCTCGTTCTTGCTCTATTTTCAGCGTGTATTGGTGCTCCCATGTCTGTTGTGTTGAGGACTGCGCAGAACGATCTCCCGAGTCCAGGAGTCGGGCATGTCCCCCTCGAACCGTCCTCACAAGCTCCGAGCCCAGGCTCAGGCTGACGAACCTTTTCACCGCCAGTCCAGCCCGCCGCTGTGAAGACGACTGTGGAAAGAAACAACGCACCTTTTAGATCAAACCAATTCAACACCACCAGCTCTGAAAAGTCTCAGAAGCAGGATTGACATCCGACATTTGTACTCTTTAAAACCCGGCCGAACCACCATTATGACGTTCAGTGGGGTCGCAATTTACGAACAGCAAAGTGAGTGAAACACCGTTCGGCCGTCATGTCATGGATAAGCCGGATGTCATGAAGACTTAAGCGACGGTCGGACGCGGCTTGTTTGGTGGTGTCGCAACGTCGGAACGGCGTTGCGGCATGCGACCGACTGTCCAGAGGTGGTTGCGGTGGTCGGATGGCCGCAGCCAATGACGACGCAGGTAGCGGGAACGTCATGAGGACGTCACGTTTTGAGGAGCGGGCTCTTCAGGAGCAAGGATCCGGCTACGAGTCCCTCTTCCGACGTTCTGTAATGGCCACCGCTCCGACGAAAAGTTCTCGCGCGTCGGAAAACGAACTTCTAATTTCGCTGATCGAGAGTCGGCCAGCGATTTGGAACCAAAGGGAAACACTGTACAGAGACGCCGATGCGCGACTTGCAAGTTAGAGGTTTGTCGCGCGAGGCATGGGCTCGGCGGGATCTTCACGTACGTACACAGCGGGACAGCGATGGTTTCCCATGCTGCTTTCACAGGTTAGAGGCTGTAATCCTGTCTACATGTTTACGAAGGGCCTAAACTCGGAAAGGGGTGTGCGGGGGGGAGGGGGGGAGGAGGATAAGGAGGAGGGGGGTTTCATGTAATTACGTTTCGTGGACAATTCACCACTGTAGCTTCTTTCTGTGCTCCCGCAGAAGCTGCGTCTTCTTTAGCAGAAAGAATCTGCGGCGGTGCGAAACGTGCAATATCGCCAGAGCCGACGTCGACAAACGCACTTCAGCGCGAAGAAGGCACGAAAGAGAAAGAGATCGACAACCGAGCCCGTTATCCTTTCGTTCTTGGCTGGAAAAACGTTTGTCAACATTATAAAAGAGCCTTTCTTATAGCTATTACGCACATTTGACCTCGGAAATCCCGCAAAACCATCGCTCTTGTGAAGTGCAGTTCCAGGGTCAGCGCACAGATGGCGCCGGAATGCCAGTGGCGTCCTAAGAAATTTTAAGAGGTTTCAACAGGCCTCGTCTCTTTCGGTCGTACTCGGTTGCAAGAGTGTGAACGGGCCCTAATTCCTCCAACCCCGTAGCCTAGGTAATAATGGGCAAGTGAAATAGCTCTGAGTGAGTTAATGAGGAGTAAAAACAGTTATATTTTATTTAGAACCATTTAGTGTTGTTTTAGAGCCCGAAAAGAACACGCTAGTATTCTCTATTGAGCAGAAGGCCGATCGTAGGAAGTCAGGCTACACGAACTGGGGCCCTAATCTGGACACGGCGAAAAATTCGGCGAGAAATCTAGCTGCTTTGATTGGTCAACGCCTCACTTCACCTTGGCGCCGGCCAATCACAGCCGCCGGATTTCTCGCCGACTTTTTCGCCACGTATCTAGATTAGGGCCCCTGTTCACGGAACTGGGCGGAGCCGATTGGAACCGTCGGAAAGACGCGTCGCAAGCTCGGTCGCAAGCATGTGTCTCGGATAATCGTTTGCGCCGAGTCGGAGCACCGATCGGACGTTTGGATCGGACGGTTTCGTCGTACGTGTGTTTCGAGTTTTAAGTGAAAAAAAAAATTAAAAAAGGTTGGGCGTATAATTAAATTATGCCATACCCCCCCCCCCCCCCCCCAATATCACACACACCTAATCTTAGTCACCGCGCTGCAAGTCAATTTGCGCGCGAAGCGTCAGCGCCAGGGGGTTCGCGTGTCATATGGGCAGAACTTGCAGCGCTCTTTTGGTGCCCAATTTATATGTTGGCCGAAGAAACGCGAAAATTGATTGATTCATATATCAAAACCATTCATTTTTGGTAAATTATTTATATTGATCCGGCCTCCAATGGTAATTACCGTCAATACTGCAACAGACCGATCTCGCTAAGCGTTCGGCTCATGCGTGACGCCGCCATAACTTTAGTCAGATAGCCTCCTCTCTACTGACAAAGCCTGGCAGATGGCCACGAGAAGCGGCCGCCGAAATTGAAAAGGTAGATCGGCAGACAATGGATGAGAGGAGAGCCACGTGACGGACGCTCCGCTGTGATGGAATGTCTGCTCGTGCTCCTCGCGCCCTCACGTTCCTCGCGCTACCGCTTCTTTTCTCGTCGGGCTTGAAAACCATGTTTCGGGTCCTCGGCCGCTGAAAAGCTCTGCGCTGAAGTCCAGGTTCCCCGAGAAAGGCTCTGTGCTACCAGATCCTCGCGCTCCAAATCTGCGACCGGGCACTCTATGGCTCCTTCGTCGAACTGCCAGGCTTTGTGAGTATAGAGGAGGCTATGCTTTAGTTCACGGGAGGCAGATGTTCGTGCATGCGAGGGCTCGTACCGTCTCGTCCTCCACACGCGCGGATCGCCAGCTAGGTTGCTGCACGTGCAGAACGACTGAAGTCCCTCGATGCATTGCGGCAGCGCGCGGTGGCGTAGTCAAACTGGCTGGTGAGATCGGTCTGTTGCGACATGATCTTTAAATTCAACAGTTAAAAATAAATGAACGTATTTTAGTTAATTAGTCAACATACCCATTATCTCCTTATTTTATTTCCGCCGAGGCTGATAAATACACGATGAAAAAGGCACTCATCTAACTTTCACCTAATTTTTTTAAAGAAATCTGCTCGAATGAAAACAAACACTTTGTATACAAGGTTTTTTTTAGGCTTTATAGGTTTGTTTTAAAATAGCCGCGAAAGTTACACTAACCTGGTTCGTGCAGGTGAGTTCTAAGGCCAGGGGGACATAATATAATGGGCTAATCGTATCGTAAAGTCCGATAAATAAATTAATGGTGTTATTTAGCTTGATAGTTGCGCAACGCAACAACGTGACAGCTGTTGCGAAGTTCAAGGATGTGCTCTAGGAGATTCGCTTTAGGTAGAAGATTTGTAGATGTCTGGGTTTGCGGAATGTTTTTATGAGGCAAGCTTTTAACGAGAAAATGACGCTGAGACTAGATTTTTGGTTTAAATGCTCCTTTAGAACGTGGTGTCGGCTAATTGTTTATTTTGGCCGAAATGCTGGGTTTTGTTTTGTGGTATTGTATTATTCGGCAAGTGGGAGGACGGCCTTGTGATTCGTGCAATATGCCGCAATATAGTCTCGAATGCTCACGGCCCTCGCGAAAGACGAGATCAATGCACGTTCCACATGGTGGGGCGTTGACCACTGGTTTCTATTGTAGTTCATGGCTGGATCGCTGATCGGGAGCCCGACGGTGGCTTTAGCGGCGGCCATTGCTTGACACCAGGAAATACCATACTCCCATACTCCATACTCCCATAGGAGTCTATGGGAGGAATGAATAAAAACGAACGTTTTTAAGCTTGTGTGAAGTGTCTTGTACAAAGAAACTTTTATGAGGTTTCGCAGGAATAGTAAGAGCCAATGTGTAAGGCAAATGAGAGAATTCTCACTTTATCACGTTTTTTTCCATAGGGTTCAATGCATTTGCTGGTGTCAAGCAATGGCCGCCTGTGGTGCCACTCGACCCCAGCATAACAAGCCACGATCCGCGATCCAGCCTATACTTCGTTTCAGCTTAAATGGACCATGAAATTACCTTTTTTACTTTTTCCAAATAACTTTTACATTAAACCTCCAATGTTCACTAAACGCCGAGCACGCACCCGTTTTTGTGTCGGTTTATTAACTTCTACACGAAAAATTATTGAAATATCGAGTTTTCTTTTCTCTCCCACTCACCGCAAAACAAGCCGCGGCGTAATTTTGACGGTCGTCACGTCCTCTGTTAAAGGAACCGGAAGTTATCTCGGCAGTAGGAGAATGGGAGCGTTAGCGTCGAGGCTGACGGTGTGCCGGTCCTGGGGAGGAACATACACGACAGGACAGCACCTGTCCTGTAATGTATGTACCTTCTTTTGTCCTTGTGTTTTGTGCTGTTTTTGTTCGCCATGTATAACGTGTACCAACTAGCTCAGCCTTCAACTTTATTACCTTTCCTTCTCTTTCGGCCCGCCTTCCAAATTGGAAGTTGGAGAATGCCGACTGGGCTCTTTTTGTTCAGAGGCTGCATTTGATCCATTTCTATTTTAAAGTACGCCGCCTGAAAATGCGATAATTTACGTATGTGACTGTTCAATCAAGGCCGCTGCATCTTCTTTTCCCCAAACATCTGGAAATTTTTCCAGGAGGTCCAAACCCCAGTGGAGCGACAAGTGCACAGCCACTAAAAAGGAGCAGAACCGGGCCTGGGATATATTCCACCAGCATCCAACCGCACTGAACCTGATTGAATTTAAAAAGAGAACGAGAAAACATGCCAAGAAAACATCGGTGTTAAATATGTCTTATCTTTAAATCCCTTGTTCTGGCGAAAAAAGTATGATGTCGCCTGCGGAAAGTCCGGTAATATTATCAATCTTTCGGAACTCCCCTTTTTCTGCTTTCGTTGCATCACTTAAAGATCAAGCAAATGTTTTTGACGAGCATTTTCAGCTTGTAAGTAGTGTCTCTAAATTCAGTACAAAGTTTAAAACGTTCCATAGTCTACTGTGAAAGACCAGTCTCCCTCGATGTCAAATTCTGGTTCACATTTTTACAGTAGACCATTCACAATGTGTGATCTGCAGGTGGCACTTGGTACAAAAAGTCCGTCTGCAACTGATCCAGACATAATTTACTATGGAATCCTCAGACGCCCGTCTTCCGAATCACTGGGTCATTTGTTGAATTTGTTTTAATAATCTATGGAAAAAAGCTGCCTTCAATTGTCGCTGGAAACGTGCTCATGTGTTACCTCTCTTGAAACGTGGTAAAGATCCCTTTGTCCTTACAAGTTACCGTCCTATTGCACTCACTAGTCGTCTGGGGAAAACACATGAAAGGCTCAACAATAGGTGTCTGGTATATTTTTTGAGGCCGAGAACTTTTTATATATTAACCAGTGCAAATTTCGAGAGGAACGATCAACCATTGATCATTTGACCCTCTAGAAACCGTTATTCGTGAGGCTTTTGTTCAACGTCATAAAAGTGTTTCGGTATCTTTTTTATTTAGAAAAGGCCTTTGATACCGCGTGGAGGTATGGAATCCTTCGATGTCTGTACAACTGCGGTGTGTATGGCCGCATGTTTCAATGCACACGGAACATTTTAAGTGAACGAACCTTTCAGGTCCGCTTAGGCTCCATACTCTCTGGTTTCTTCACTCAAGAAAATGGGGTTCTTCAAGAAGGAGTCCTAAGTGTTTCTCTATTCGCTATGAAAATTAAGTCTTTCAAAGGTGATACCATCATTGGAAACTTATTCTCTCTACGAAGACGATGTGCAAATCTCTTTCTCTTCGTGCAACCTCTCCAGTTGTGAACGGGAACTACAACTTACTCTCAATAGGATAAGCGCATGGGAAGGTGAAAGCGGTTTCAAGTTTTCTCCCAAGAAAACTGCCTGCGTTCCTTTTTCGTTGCGTTGGGGATGGTCATTGGATCCTTCTTTACATCTAAATAACATTGACATATCCGTTCAACATATCATAGTCAAATCGAGACCGAATCAATCGTGTATGACTAAGCACGGCCATCTACTTTGAAGATGCTGGATCCAGTTCACCATTTAGAACTCCGACTTACCTCAAGTGAATTTCGAACTTTACCTGTATTCAGTTTATACGCCGATACTCATCAGAGTCGCTCGAGAAACGCAGACAGTATACCTAAGTCGTTGTTGTGCTTTCGGGGTCTATTCTAATCCACAATACCCAGCTTATAGTGACGTTCATACACGTCGATTTTCTCAACATTTTGAAAACCAGCCGGGTATTGTAGGGCCACTCAAGTTTCGCATTCAGAGTTTTAGTGTTTCTCTTTCTGTCCCAGTTCACGATATTGCCGTGCTAAATCACAGGGACAGAGCTGCTCCTTGGGACGAAATTCCACTCATTTGTGGCTGGTAACTTACAAGATAGAGTAAGCGCGGGTTGTCTCTGGAGTTCCTTTCGTCAAGGGAGACAAATAGAGACTACACAAATTTTTATACGGCTGGATCAAAATCATCGTTTTTTGTTGGCTGTGCAGTCTATTCTGGTTCATTCACGAAAGCTCTAGAACTTCACAGTGCAGCGAGCAGTTTTACCGCAGGACTTTATGGTATCCTACTAGCCGTTGAACACATACTGGTCCTGGACAACAATACGAGGAAAGTTATCCTGTTTGTCGACTCACAAAGTCTGTTACTGGCCGCTTTTCCTCGCGACTCCTGACAAAGAACCTTCCAACTCAACATGTACGGGGTAAAATCAATGAAGCTCTTCAAATCAGATGTGGCATAAAACTTTGTTCGGTACAGACTCATGTTGCCATTCCAGGGAATCAGGAAGCAAATAGATTGGCTGGATCTGCCAAGGATTCACTAAGAACAACGCGTGACTTATCCCACCAAGGTTTTAAACAGCTTTATAAAAAATCACTTTTGACATCATGGCAATTAGATTGGGACGAAGATCCAATCTTTCCTCCCCAGTGTCGGCGACTTCGCGCGAACGGCGTCGTGGCTGCGCCTCGGATTTACGTTGTTGCGTACGCTGTGGCACCACCACGGTCGCTCGATCCCCTCCTCAGAACACTCTTTCCCTCTTGCAAGAGGGAAAGTGGACGCAACGAGCGAACGAGTAGTGCGAAAGAGCACGGCGGAAACCGCGCACCGCGCACCGGTCTCGCGAAACAGCCCAGTCCACTCCAAACCAGTCGAAACCCAACCACGACCGTGCAAACGTAAGACGGCTGCATGCACCACGGCAATCAACGAATTTCAAACAAGAAAACCACGCACGCTTCGAGGATAGGTGAGGCCGAGAGCCATGCGACAATACGGCCGGTTCTTCGGTGGGCCTGCGCTCTCGCTCGCCCTGACGTTGCTGAGAAGGATGCACGTACCCAGACCAACGGCCAGCTTGGTCCAGGTTCGCATCTCGGCAGCCTCCCGGATCCCTGCGTCGACGGTTGACACAAGGTCTGCCGATCCGCGCTTGAAGGTGGTTCGCACAAACTGCGTCTCCATTACGGGCCGCCTCTTCTTTTATCAACAGGGCGAGGGAAAAGAGCGCTGGTCCCGACAACGGCGGCGACACGATTCCGTCCCTCTGTCCGGGACAAAGTCTGGGGACTTGGTCTAGTTTCGGGGGCCCCGACTGCCGGGTTCACGACACCCTGCGAGCGGGCCGGGTGCGCGCGCGTTTCCTCGGGCTCCGGCGGCCAGGCGCCGTGGGGACGGATGTCCTCGCACGCGTCTGAGCTCCCTAGTCTCGGAAAAAGCGGCTCTAAAACGGCCCTTCTAGTGCCTCCGTCCCTTTCGTTGCGCGTACGCGAGCGACCTTTCATTTATATAAGCTGAATCGCTCTTTATTCTCCGCGTGGAAAGACCAGGACAACTATCGAATTAAAAAATAAAAATGAATTACAGCGATAGGTCACTGTCGAATAGGCTCCAAATTAAAGGGGGATTCACCCATCGATTTATTTGTACAGTTTTCCTCATAAATGGCGCAGAAATTTTTCGGAACAAACGAGTTGCTCAAGGCTGCGCATACAGCTCGGCCGCTTGGGATTGACTGAGGCCACGGACTGTCCTCCGCCGATCAGGCGATCCAGGAGTTCTGTTTATCCGGCGTCCGCCGACAGGGGCCGTGCCCCGCTTCGGCCAAAGGCCGAAGCGGGGCACGAATTAGTCAAAAAACAAAACGTTAGGGCGCAAACGAGCCGGTGAAGGTTTATCATAATTTTAAACAAACCCCGGACACTGGGGAGAAGACGAAGGACAACACAACAGAGTCTCAAACACAGCTGAATTTAATTCCACAAAAGTTCGTGTTTATATAAAATCTTCTGCCCCCCAAAGCAAAAAAAAAAAAAAAAAGAGGGAACGAAAGTGAGAACATTTTTTGCACAAAACGCATAAGAACCCAAAGGACTTGGCACGAAGCCGAAAGAGGTTGGGTTAAACCAGAATCATTTCACCCGAACATCCTGATAAGACACACAAAAAAACTAGAGCCCGCTTTTTCCGAAACAAACCAACAGGACCATGGGCAAAAATCTCGAACTTCAAAACACGCAAACGAACACAAAAACAAGGACGCAAAGCGATAAACGGCTAGGGACAAAGCAACAGCACCGTGCGCAAAACCCTCGAACAACAAAACACCCAAACGAACACAAAAAATAATAAAGTACACAAGAGGAAGTACATAAAAAAGATAGTCGGCTATGGCCAACAAAGGCACATGCCGACACAGGCTCGCGGGTGACCATACTCAAAACAAAACAAGGCGACGAAAAAATCTTGCTAATTTTAGACTGCATCTGAAGTTGCCACGTTCGAACCATTGAAACGTATTTTGTGAACACGATATTTGCTGATGCTGTTGCGCCCGCAGTGAGTAGCCTCAGACCATGGACGAGTCAGGGGATAACAAGGAGCTTTCGAAAGTGGTTAGCGCTTGTACAGTACGTATGGCGCGCGCTTCGCTCGCTTTCGGAATCGACGAACATGTACGTGCTGAGCTGTGCTCAGCATGCGATTTTCACAACCCAGTATTTTGTAAACAAAGATTTCCTGGCCGCTGCGATCTTCAGCGTTTGTGAATGCGGGTGCTTTGCTCGCTTTCTGAAGTGACGAAGAAACATGTGCTCGCCTCTGAAGATAGCACGCTGGACTGTGATTTTGAAAGCATAGAAACGCTGCATAAGCAACTGTCCGCATCTGCTCACTGGTGATAATAAAGTGTAAAAATTAAAAAAGGCATACAACGGCACTTTTGTAGTGCGTTCACACTGGAAGCGAACCCGCAACCGCGAAGCGGATCCGCGCGTTTTCAAACGCAAAGCGGCTGGGATCGCGCGGTTGGGTCGCGTTTTTTGTCAACCGCTTCAGGATCAATTTCTCCCAACCGCTTTCGCGAACCGCGAAGCGTCGACCAATCACAACGCGACTCTGACGTGACGTCGGTGGCCTTCGAAGGACAATTGCACCCGTCACTGGTGAGGTGTCTCCAGTGGCGTCACGAGGGTCAGCGGCACCAAGGCGGCACCCGGAATGGTAGCCCGCCGCGACACCCCCCCCCTCCCCCCGCTCTCGTGTCCCGCCGCGACACCCCCTGTGGGCTGCACCCGGGGCGTCCGCCCCCCCCCCCCCCCCCTTTGTGACTCCACTGAGTCCTATAGAGTGGCAGCTAACAAATCAGAAAAGAAACGTGACGTTCACGTCCGTCACTTGAATCCGTCGCGCAAATAATTGACTGGTAATTTTACTATGCATCGTGGTTTACTGTGGTGGTTTGGTTCGGGCAAGCTAGTTTGTTTGCTGTTCGAGGTACCAAAGCCAGTCCCTGCGCTTCCTTGTTCGCCTTCGCCCGTAAAGCATCAGAACCCGCCTCCGATCGCCCCAAGTCGCAGGTTTTGTACCCATTTCGGCAGTCGTGTAAACTGCTCAAAGCATACCACACCACACATGATAAGACCGATGGAGACGTTGTGAGCGTAATTGCGTAGCCAATACTACCGCGGAGCTTGCGTGGTACCCATGGTAGCGGCGCTAGCTCAACCCCATGTCGTTTCTACTACCAAATTCAATAAAGGATACCCAGGCAGCACACAATATGGGGCCAATATTGAAATTGAAGTGGCTCACAGTAGGTCAATGATGGCCCAATTGAGCCATTAGTGTACCAATATTGTAAGCACATTGGCATAGGCTGGTCAATATTAACCCGACATAGCCGATGGCTTTCCAATATTGGAATTGTGTTGGCTTAGGCCGGTAATATTGACCAGACATATCCAATGACCATCCAATATTGGAGAATGTTGGCACAGGCTCGTCACTATTGACCAGTCATATTCAATTTGCTGTTCAATATTGGAAATATTCTGTCCATGGCTCGCCGCAGTTGGTAAACACATAGCACATAGTGGCAAATGTTTGCCAACTGCAACCAATGTTTACCGAAATCTAAGATGTATTTACAATTTCTATGATGTTAAAATAAGATCTTAAGTTTCGTCATTGCCTCGAAATGCTTTAAAGCTAGTTTTTATCATAAAACAAACATAGAAATGTAGTCTAAAATGACTTTGTTAACAAACTCATTTTATTATGGGCCTTGGAGCGTAAAATATAATCGTAGCTAGATTATATATTGCACACTGCGATATTTCGATCGCTAGTGTTAGCCACGATTTTAATTATCTTCTACTCTCTGGAATTCTCAGGGCGTTAGCGAAACGTTAGGTTGCAGTGTAAGCAACAACGCTTAGTTAGGGTTGCCTACAAGGCATGACGTCATTGTTAGTGGATTCCCAAGCGGCAAACGCTCTTGACGCCAAGAGACGTGGCGCTGCTGACGTAACCCATGTGGCGCTTCGTGGAGATCCGCTGCTGCAGCCACCCCGCGCTGTTGCACAGTCAAGTGCGCTCGCTCAGTCGCTCAGACAAACCACGTATTTCGACTCACTCAAATCGGCTCTCTTCAAAACAAAGAGCAAACAGTTCCCTTTCGTCTGGCAGAAAGAACCAAACAGAAAGGGGACGAGACACACGTCGTTTATTTACGTGGCGTTCCGGTTCCCCACGCTTTTTTGGCAAAAGGAAGAAATACGAATTGCAACGGAACGTGTAAGGGGGCTAGGTTGGCACCTGACTACTATAAAGAACACAAAGACGTAGGAGCGAACACACGGACTGGCCACTGAATTTTATTTGGAAAACACGAGCAGATACACGCACATTGATTATACCCTCACTCCAAATGAATATGAATTCCTTATCTGATAACCCGAGTGACGACACACTGATGCAGCCGTCATCCTCCTTTACCCTGATTTGGAACGCCTCAAACATTTTTAAAAATTGGTTTGCTCTGTATGTTTACACAGCCTTCATGGAGATGCGCCTCAACGGGTAATCGGTCTCTTAGCTGTAGATGAGAAATTTAGCCAGTGCGGTACAACCGCTAACCTGGGGTTTTTAAACGTGCATCACGCAGTAGTGATCACACGAACGCGTGCCGGTACGAAACTTATCCAGATCGAAACGGGCAGGGGCGGCAGGGATCGAACCCAGAGGGTTCCCAGCGCAAGCTTTCGCTCCACGCTCCGTGCTGAGATGCGTTAGCCCACTCGGCCACTTCCTCCCCTCCTCAAACATTTTCCTTCGTGTTTTGGTTTTATACTTGCCCGGAATCTGTGTTTTATCTAGCAAAGGATCACACGGACACCTATCACAGTGGGCTGCCATGTTCCCCGAGAGAGACCGATTTACAGGGAGTGGGTGCCCTGAGTAGGACCGGGTGGTGCACCAAATCACCCGATCCCAAGGAAAACACCCTGCCCTTTTGCCCCGCATTCGAACGCCCCAGCTTCAAAAGCCCAGAGCGCGAATCCCCCGATCAGGTGGCCGGGTCGGCGGGTCCTCTCCGTGACGGCGGAGTATTCTGCTTTTCATTAAGAGACACTAAATGCGCACGCGAGCTTGTGTAACGTAATCATGCTGTCATTGTAGACCCTCGACATATTAGGTTAAGACATGGTACAATGCTGGTTGAAGCGCGCACTGAGATTTTGCACACGGAGCAATCATACTACACCCGTATGATCGCCCACCTGTCGTTCTTAATTTGTTGACTACCGATGTAACGCATTCTATACATATTTGTGTTCATGTTTTTATATTTTCTTTTGTGCGTATGCTCTTTTATTTTTCTTTATTTTGAAGGATAAGCAAGTTAGCTTCAATGGTGCTCTGAATACCACGGGAACGTCAAAGTGGCCGGACAATTTTCTTGAGACTCTGGGTCAATCTATGAATATAAAACAATGCCACCAGTTTTTCGTTTCTTTTTTTTTCTTTGGGGGACATTTGATTCGTAATCGTCTCTTTGTAGTCTTGGCATTAGGCTTAAAGCTGAGTTCGAAGCTTTGTCTCTGTCCGTCCCTTTTTTTCCCCTCGCTCTAGGGTTACCATGTCTAATGGCATATTCCACTTGTCGTTTTGGAGCGCCCCGGGATGAGTAGACCAGATCCGAGATGGAGGACACGATCCGAACGGAGTCGCTCCTCCCCCGGCTCCCCCGGTGGATCATGACCACTCCTCCGGTATCGGCAGATGCCATCCTTCCATT
Organism: Ixodes ricinus; assembly: GCA_037355805.1. Classification (NCBI taxonomy): domain Eukaryota; kingdom Metazoa; phylum Arthropoda; class Arachnida; order Ixodida; family Ixodidae; genus Ixodes; species Ixodes ricinus. Next base: position 173,567 of record JAZHYW010032718.1, read on the forward strand.
CACCTTCCCGGGAATCCCCTTCCCGGGGTTCCGGATCTCGAAGCACATGTTTTCGTCAATCGCGGCACTAACAACACGTGTTCATACGCATGAGCGAAGTTAATCCTGATGTGAAAGATGCGTGTCGATAAGCGATGTGCGTCAGCGTAGCCCACTTGCCTCTTCATCAGAATAGATACCTTTCAAAAGTCACGTGTCGATTATAGAGGGGGAACCACTGCACAATGGCGGAACGACTGCATCGAGGAACGTGCAATTCATTCCTTAAGATAGCGAATGTCGGAGCGCGGCCGACACTACGAACCGACGAGCCAATCAAACAGCGTCGAAAGTGCAACGTCACTGCGATCATCACCTTTGCCTGTGTTTCTTTCCAGTGTGCCGTGACGTTGAGGTTTTGGTCCGCCACTGTGCAGGGATTTCACAGCTGCCAACAGAGTAGTTTGCAAGGGGTCTATACTCGTGAACGGGGTGTCCAAGTACGTATCGATTTCCGGCCTCTGTTGCGGAGGTCCGGAAAGACAGTCGAATTCATGCCAGACATACAGCAATCCTCGTCGTCGCTGCTACTCGAGCCGCTCGTTGCTGGAGGAGCTGCTCGGGAAACTTGACGACGAACTGTCATCAAGCAGCAGCGGCAGTAAAGCTGGTAAAACGGGTGGCACTTCGAGAGCGACCATTACGCGTTCTTCCGCGGCGAGATGCCCGGCCAAAAAAGAAGTCACGTGTGCGCGCCGAGGGCCGGCCAGGCTGGCTTCCGGTCAAATCCGCCGAAATCGGCGGAGCGACTTTTCTCGGATCCGGATCGAGATCTGGAGTGGGAGATTATCCAAAAACACGAGTGGAACACGCTCGTCTCAATCCCGGTTGCCATGTGAAATAGGCACATTCCAGAAATCCCGGTGCGCTCCAAAACTACCAGTGCAATTCGCATCTTGGTTTACTTGGTTTAAAACAGCCAGACAAGACAAGGACAAAGTAAAGACGAGACAGACGACAACGCTGACTGATAGTCTATTTCCACCGCTCCCAGAATATACATATACACATGGGCAACAGCCAAATAAACAGAGTGCGAAAGAAAAACACAAAATGCATACAGTATCAGCACCTTATTAGTTAGATTATACAGTGCTGTGTCATAGTCGGTCCCTAACATGCACCAGTAAGGAAACAAAATTCTTTATCGGACAGACCAGCGTAGGCCATTGCTGACACATTTATTCCTTTAGTTGGTTTATTTCGTAAGCTTCTATTATCTCTCGAGTTAGTTTGTCACCCTTCGTTCTCAGTATTTTTTTTTTGGTTGTCGGGGCTGCATGCACAGTCACGGCAGTGAATTCCCAGATGACCGGAGATTTGTTGTTACGTTATACTGATGTTCCCTTAATCTGTCATTAATGCACCGTCCGGTCTGTCCGATGTAGAACCTGTCACACGACAGAGGAATATAATGCACTACGCTTTTTCGATAGTTAACAAAAGCTAGCTGTCGGTGCTTTTTTTTTTTTGTGCAATGTTTCCTCTTTTCCTCGATCTTGTTCACTTTCCCGCACAGGGCAGACAAAAGCTCTGGAGCAGAAAAACACGACTTCAACTTCTGCCATTTTTCCTATTCTCTTTAAATTGTGGGAAATCTTGTGCAAGCATGGAATGACGGGACACTTTTTTGCAACGGGTTCTTGGGCATTCGTCCCTTTTGGACGCTTCTTTAATTTTTTCAGCAATTTTTCGGTCACTGAAGTTAGAATCTTCTGTGGGTAGCTGGCATTCACATGTCTGTCTACTTCTTTTAAGAAGCTATTCGGCATGCGGTAGTGACACGATTTAGGAAGAGCAGAATTAAAGCGTGAATTCACGATTCCTCTCTTGGCAATCTTTGAATGTGCTGCGCCGAAAGGGAGGATTGGCTTGTTACTTCTGGGCTCAAAGGCCCAGCATATACATGCCCGGCTGACAAACACAGACCTAGGTCTAAAAGTCTGATCAAATAGTCGGCTGTCAATTCGTGCGTCAGTTGCAAGAGTGCGAGACAGTCTTTAAAAATGTCCGAAATGCGAGTGAATTCGGATACAAATTCCAGTTGCGCCCAGTCTACGATAACTAAATAATCGTTTGTTATAATGCCTAGCGAGACCTAACTGTCAAAAGCTTCTGAGGCTATATTCTTTCTGTCTTTTGAAAGTGTGACGACGTATCGTTGGTCAAGGTTAGAAATTAAGTTAATGGGCTATGTAAGAGCCTCAACCTGGAACAGCTATCAAAAGCGATAGATACAAAAAAGAACTTGTGTTTAGATATATTCTCTTTTCGGCAAAAACCCATCAAATCGAATGCCCGTTAAGGGTAATAGTGTCTGAAAATGAAACTTGGCAGAAATCTCTCGCGCAAATTTTACAAAAAAACAAAAAAAACTGGACTTACTGAACATTGACGAAGAGTTCAAGCCTCAAGGTCAGGAACTCAGAAGATGTCATACAACTTTTAAGTGAAAATCCAAATAGGGGCCTCTCAGCATTCTTCGCCAACGTAAAATATTTATGCATCTATTTTATTCCGACATAACGAACCGTAATGTGGCTAACGTTAGTGCAACGTTAATGACTGTATTCGAAAAGAGGGGGATGGTAGCGTTTCAAGACGAAAGTGGTATCCCCACAAAAAGGTTCTTAAAATTGCTCCATGTCTATCTTAGCTCGACATTTGCGAAGTGACACAAGGGCATTTTTATTCAAAGAAAAGGGGTATGCATTGGCTCCTGCATCGCCCCGATCACCAGTGACATTGTTTTAGCCAATGTTGACAGGCTAATTGCGGATCGCCTAGAGGGCACCAAAGTAGCAAAAGTTTTTAGATCTGTAGACGATTATTTAGTTTTCGTAGATTGCGCGCAGCTGGAATTTGGATCCGAATTCATTCGCATTTCCGACATTTTTAAAGACTGTCTCGCACCCTTGCAACTGACGCACGAATTGACAGTCGATAATTTCATCAGATTTTTTAGACCTAAGCCCGCATTTGTCAGCCGGGCATGTATATGCTGGGCCTTTGAGCCCAGAAGTAACAAGCCAATCCTCTCGTTCGGCTCAGCACATTCCAAGATTGTGAAGAGAGGAATTGTGAATTCACGCTTTAATTCTGCTCTTTCTAAATCGTTTCACCCACCGCCGCATGTCGCTGCTCGAGCGAGGTCACGGGGTCTATATTTGAGGTCACGTGGTCTATATTTGCAATGCACGCTGCGAGCAGGGGACGAAAGCGTTTATCGTTTGCAAACGTCTTCACCTTTCCTCCTGCTTTCTTCCTTGCCAGGCGAAAAAAGCAGCGCATGCGCAGTTGCGACCGATTGCCGCAGGAGGTGTCCGCCTTTGAATTGCACACGCTCTTCGTGGTTTGAGAAGGACCACCTTCTCATTCTAGGCTTTCGAAAACTTTTCATCGCGCCTCGCGCTCCTTTCTATCATTGCGCACATACAGCGCCCACCACATTTCCCCTTCTAGCCATCACAGCATCATGTAGCAAACCACCTATTTGGGTTATCCGACGCTGTTTTTAACCGTTCTGAGCAGCGCAATTCCGTGGCCTAACTTTTAAGTTGGTTCCCACCCGGCAAGTGCCACACGCTATAAAAACAAATGCAGACGTCTTTGCATCGCTGCGTTCACCGCCAAATCACAGACGAGCGAGCTGAGCGAGGAATCGCGACATCGCGAAAAGAGCTTCTAAACACCAGGTGACCTCTACAATATAAATTTTCTCCTTTTATAAAGTTTAGACGGCATTTTTGTTTATAAAAACGTCATTTAGAAATCAGAGATGTGCTATTGAATCGATTACAACCAAGAATTTCGTCCGAGATTTTCGGTTCAGTATTCCTTTAAAGATATCCTGAAATTAAAAAAAAAATGAAACAATTAAAACAAGAAATACGTGTCGCATCTAAACAACTTAAAGGGGTACTCCGGCGTTTTCTTTATAGTCCCAGATTTGTCTGAAAACATGCTAAATACACCAACAAACATCGCTGAACATCCCCAACTTTCTTGGACATAAACACCTAGGCGCATGTACTAAAATTATAATTTCATCCGAACGACAACTAACACCGCAATGTTCCCCGGGAATATTTGAGACGAGAATCATAAGATATCAATAAGCAGTAATTAATCTTTTGGACACGGCTCTACAATTTTTTTCCCTTGCATTCTATGGGCCACATTCAGAAAATTATCAATTTTTTCATTTTCTTAGCAAAAAATCGTAATGTTCCCGAGGTGTGTAATTGCCTGAGAATCATACAACGCAAATTAATTACAATTTGGACATTTCCTTGAAAAACGTTTATTCCACGGATTGTCCCAGAAAGTGTGTCATGATAGGAACTCAAATATCGGGCAAAAATATTGTTTTCCCGAGGTTATTGAATTTGCAATTTTGGTCCTTACCGTGTTTTTCAAAGTGAAAGCCTCTACCGACAACAATGAAAAAGTGACGTTCGTGAAAGGAAGGGGTTCACTCCTTCGACTGTGGACTTTGTTCCCAACCGATTACAAGCAGTTCCATGGTATCGAATGAAGGCTTTGGATCCCCGCTACAGCAAGCGCGCAGCAGCCCGAGACAAATGCTCCGCATAGTCCATTTTTAAACTGCCCGTTCGACTGCAAGCCTGTCTTCCAATGGCGTCACGGCACTGAAAAGCGCGGGTAGATTTGAATCTTGGTTTTGGCATCATTTTCTTTTGCCGACTTCACAATAACGTTTGTGAATTTCGCGATAGAAAATAGCATACGGGAAAGGGTAAAGGCCGGTGATGCCTAAAATATAGTTTGTTGGGGACAGCTAAAAAAAACGTAAAAATACCCATTAAAAAAACTTGTTCTTTTATTTTATTTTAGTGTTTTTCTAATTTAGAGTGATAGCGAAATCTTGAAAAAATGTTTCATGGTTCCTTCCAAAGAACAACCCGATAGCCTGTAAAGCACACAATGAAGTAATCGTCTAGACGGTCAAGTGTTTTTGTTTTCACGTAATGGCGATCCCCAACTTGTGCATGAGGGACGGAGAGAGTGTTTGACTCTTGTTGATGTGTGCTCGGGGGTCGTGGCCTACGGAGAGAAACGGCGAACGCCCAAATCGGTGATTTGATGCACCTTTAATGTGAACCAATGTACAAGATGCCCGGTGCAAAGGGTTGCTGTATCCATTATGTACACGTGAAGCGAAGCGAATGAAAGGGCGTCGGCGAAGAGAAACCTTCAAGCGCGAGTTGAAAGGACAGAAAGGAAGGACTGATTCGCCGACCGAACGATAGAGGAATCGGAAGGTTCTTTTTCCGAGGATCGTGCCGGTAGCGCAGACACCGATCTGGAAGGAAGCGCAAGCGACACTGCTGCGGAAGGAAAGAACGCGCGCTAACAAACATATTCCAGCGTGGCCGCTGTGGTCGGGTCGGCATAGCGATCCGGAGCACCCAACGTCCTCAAGAGGAGGTGAGCCACCACCTCGCTGGCGGGAGACCAGGTGGCAGGAGAGGCCACCGCAGTCACGAGAAGCTACAGGGGTTCTCGTGTGACCCCCAGTCCCCTGTGGAGCATGGCTGGAGGTGCCATGATTACCTGCTGCACATTGCTGTTTCCATTTTATCGACGTCGACACTCCTGATGAACGGTGTCCGAAGAGCGAGGACAATTCTCTTGGCTACCGAAATCAAAAGCAGAGCTCCCCGATGCTCCGAGGAGCGAAATTCGCATCGCAACAATTCTAGTTCAATAGTCATCGTCGCATATGAGACGAGGCTTGCTCGTGCGGGTCCTCTAGCTTGAACCCTCAGATCAATGTGAATTTCTCGTAACCTCTCGGCTTTGGGGTATCTGTGCTTGCCGCGAACAATTCCATCGCATTCCAAGGGAGCGTTCTGCAGGTTGCCGGGAGTGTTGCCCAAGAATGCCCGCCAAGCGCCTGCTTAGCTGCGCGGTGCTTAGAAGGGACGGCCACGTCCACGTCCCAGCCCTGGAACCACGACATTGGACAGCGACGATGCAGCGGCCTTGAACCCCGGGATCAGCTGTGCAGCCTTCTGCACGTCGGCGTCAGACAGAAACGGCGTGTTCTCGACGCCGATGTTGTCGTTCAGGTAGAAGAAGTCCGGCGCGTTGTTGCACGGCAAGGCCTCCTCCGCGAAGGCGCACGTGAGCGAGAACTGGTTGAAGACGGTCTGGTTGCCGCACAGGAAGCTGTACTGCTGCACCTCGGCGCTGCCGTCGTCCTTGGGCACCACGTTGCACACGTGGAAGATCTGGCAGTTGTTGTCCACGTCGGCGAAGTAGCCGTTCTTGGCCGGGCACGTAAAGGACGTCTTCACCGAACCCACCAGAAGTTCTGCGCCGTCTGGGAGCTCGTAGGCGGCGCGTTTGCTCTGCACAAATGCCACCCATGTTGTTGACGAGGACGTACAAACATTGGGCCCACCAGCGAGATTGACAGTTCCTTCACGCAACCAAAGCGACATCCTACAAAGTCAGAAGCAGTCTCGGCCAACTGAATATGGGTGACGAACATTAGGGTAAAATCTGGAAACTTGGTCGAAGAAAAGATAGGAGAAAAGACGTTATTTTCCCTGTCTTTTTCTTCGACAAAGTTTCTCAGCTTTTACCACAGTCTCGGGAATTCTACATCATGAGCATCTTCCACCAGCTCGCCTGCGCACGCAGTGTTTTTTCATGAACATTGGGGGAATTTTTTAATCGCGCTTCCTATTTCAGTATTCTACTTCAGCGACGCTAAGACTCAGTAATAGAACTTCACCAGAGAGCCTCAGCAGATTGTTTTTTTGCGGCCAGTATACCGCTTCATCGCGCTCCAAAACAGGCTAAACTTGGGCGGCACAAACCGTGCGATAGCGATGTCGTAGCCGCAACAATGATGTATTGAAAGTCCTGTTTGGCACTACCACCGGTCAAGGAATATGCCTGCAACGTAGCTATGCAGGTTGCTTCTGCAGCAGCAATTGAGAAACCTTTTTGATATATGTCCTGTCAGTTCCATGAACGTTTAGGCTTTCCACACCATTAGCGCAGTTTTATCTGTAAGATTTAGAGGGCCTCTGAAAAGAAAAAAAAGTTTTTTTTAACAATCTGGTTGGGACACGCGTGTCAAAAAATAAATTTTACGAGAAAAAAAATTTGGAGCAATATTGACGGCGAGATATTTATTTGAAATTCTGCGCGCCAAGTCCATGACGTCACAAAATGGTCATACGCTCTTTCCACCTCAACGAGATGGTAATTCGCTCTTTACCCTTTAATAAAGTAGAAAGTTGGGCTAGTCATTCTGTACAACGCTCTGCTACCCCTCAACGTGATGGCCAAGCCAATCCACCTCTCCACTACGCGCCCGAAATGCCGAGAGAGGAAACTATTCGTGACTACCGACTAAATCGCGTCTCGCGCCGTCAATATTGCTCTAAAAATTTTTTTTTCTCGCGTAAAATTATTTTTTTTACACGTGTGTCTTAATCAGGCAGTTTAAAAAAAAATCATATTCAGGAGCCCTTTAAAGTGAAACTAAAACGGGTCTTTATTTGAGAAAAAAAAAACACTTAAATCGTCTTTACTTGGCCTCCAGGATCGCGAATATGAAAATTCTATTTCAGATGGATGCGCCAGCCCCAACAGCGCTTTCGAAATAGTGCTGAAGCCCTCCTTCCCGGCGCGTTCGCTGAGAGGAGGGGCAGGATTATCCAGGAGATCCAAACAGTTCCGCGCTTGCCGCCAGCCCGACCCGAGCAGCCCCAAGCGCTGCATGTGTTCCTTCACAAGCGGCAAGCGCAAGGCAGTCTCTGCGGATGACGTCACACCCAGCGGTTCCTTTTTCGCTTTTTCTCCCATCCGTTGATGCGTTCGAATGAAACGCTCGTAATATTCAAATTTACGGGACAAATATACGCTGGCACACACGTCATTCTTGTCCAGCTCGCTTGCACCTTTGCATTTAACCGTATTATAATAATACACCTCTAACAGTTTGGTTTTTAAGTTTTTATAAGAACGTGTTTCGTCACGGCATAATCGTCATAGGCGTGCGCACGGGGGGGGGGGGGGCAGGGGGCGGCCGCCCCCTGTAATCATCTAGGAGGGGGGCGCAAAGTTGGCCCGACTCGAGGCGCGCGACTGCGCCGGCGGTATGGTTTCTTTTTCGACGGCATAAAACACCGAGGGCGGAGGGGGGGGGCGCGGGCGGGCGGGCGCTCTAGGGAAACCTCGCCCCCCCCTAATGAAAAATCCTGCGCACGCCTATGATAATCGTCCCTCCTCGATCGGAACGCGGACGAAAAACTGACTGACAGGATGTGGGCTCACTGTTCATGATATCCAAAGTGACTTACCCTCGGTGATGCTGCAGCGAGGGCAATCACAGTCAGGGCTGCAAGAGGTCAGAGCCGTTAAGGAAGCCACAACGCATCCTCGTTTCCAAAGAATCGAAAATCTGTACTCACTCACAACTAGCTTCATCCTGGTTCTGCGAGCAAGGAGAAAAAAGAAGGGTGTGAGAGTGTCGCTCGTTGGCCTCTATGTGAATTGCGGCAAAGCAAAGAGGTGCTCAGCTGGAGGACGCTCCAGTTGATCGATTGATTGATTAGGGTGTCATGATACTAACCAAATATGTCTTACTTCAAAGCCGTGTAGCTTTTATTGCATGGCGTTAGCATTTTTTTAGGAACGTAATTTACATTATTATTCCACGATAAGTTGCCAGCGAAAATATCTCCCAATATCTTAAACCTTTTAGTACTTCGATGACGTGGCCAGCTATACTGATATTTAGATTAGATTATACTTTAACGTTTTTTTTTCGAACGGAATAACATGTACTCAGTTTTGTCTGTGTTTATTGGTAATCTATTTACTTCGGTTCACTTGTGTAGCTACGTAAGCATACGATTTGTTGCCACTTCAAGTTTGTTACATGACTTGCCCTTCAAAAACAATGTAGTGTCATCAGCGTAGGCTAACAACTGTACACTCCGGAATACAATATTAATATTAAAGATGATACTGAGTTATTTCTTTGACAAATTGCTCGCGATCAGCTAGATATGACTTGAACAAAACGAGTGAAAAGAGGCGCTTTTCACTCTTTTTGTTCAAGTCATATCTAGCTGATCGCGGCAACTTGTAGCACAACAAGTTTTTTTTTTTTTTTTATAAAGTAGTATGGCGATGAACAAAATTAACGCTGTGGGTAGCGTTACGTCCGGGACGGAGCACTAGAACGCGTATACCTAACCCCCCCCCCCCCCCGCCCTCCTCTCTCTCCCCCGTGAACCTGGGGAAGGCGGAGATTCGGACGTAACTTGGGTTACGTCGGACGTTACGACCGACGTGGAGTAACACTTCGCAAAAAAAAAAAAATTAAACGCCTTGCAAAAATCAATGTATACGGTCAAAAAGTTTTCTGCGATATTTATAATTATTGTTTTCTTCTGAGACAGCAAAGCTATGTGGACCTTCCCTTTCTAAACCCATGCTGTCATTTGGTTTGTAGAGAGAAACGTTCCAAATACGTAGACAATTTACTGTAAATAATTTTTGAAACGTTTAAAAATTAAATAATATGAATATCGATCTGTAGTTGTCTAACAGATTGGTATCACCGCTTTACAAGAAAAAATAACATTAGCAATTCACACGCTTACAAAGAAAAAAACCTAGCGAGGGTATTGACAACTTGAATACAAATGTCAAAGATGCGGCTAACAAATCAAGAACAAATTTGAATGCTAGAATGTTCGGGTCATTTACATAATCGTTTTTCCTGTTATTTACGCTTTGAAACGCCATTATTACTTCATTTTCGTCCGTTGGTCCTAGGGAAAACGAATGTGCGTTTATTAATATATCTACAGGCTCCTGATTGTTTGGTACAGGAGAATAAAGGAGTGTATCCAAGCAACGATTATTCCTCGTACGGCCGGCATTTTCTTCTACCTTCAATCGATTACTGTACCCAACCACCAATTATTTCTCGTACACCGGCATTTTCTAATGCCCACAATTTATCACGGTATCCAACGAACGATTATTCCCCGTACGACCGACATTTTCTTCTGCCCCGACGATTTCTCGTTCATCGGGATGCAAACGAGTGCACGGGTTCGCCGTGCTTCCACGAGATGTCGCCACGGTGCTGAATTGTGGCGGTGGTGGCGGAATTTCAAAGGTAGTTTTGAGATGAAAAAGGATGAAAGGCGATTTGAGGAAATCAGTGCAGATACGAGGGGTTGTGCGGTTACTCGCATTCCCCTGATACTCGGAACGTCGATCGTTTCCAGCGCTCGTTCTCTGCAACCCTCTACGAGCTCCAAAACTGTGCAAACAAGGCGCGCGCACGCGCAGCAGCAGCGTCTTCATTGAGGACAGGCAAAAAAAGGCCTACAAAGACCTCTCCAAAGTCCTAGAATTGCGTGAAATGCAGTAATTATTTCAAAGTATTTAAAAGACATTAAACCGTCGTTTCGGGGAGTGAAGAATCTTGATTTGCATCAAATTTTCCCGATACAAACTGAATTGGTGTATAGGCTACGTGACGTCAGGTCACGTGACACGAATAGACGTCAGCTGACCTAAACACCAATTCCGTTTTCTCGCTAAATTTAGCGGGAAATGCGCGACGGACAGAAAAACATTTTGCAATGGGGGTTCCATTAAAAACACGTTATGCTTTCAAACTCTTTGTTAACGAGAAACGCCTTCAGTGCGATGACGCGCCACCTCAAGCTAGGTGTGCCAAAGAAGCCGGTCGCAAAGCGTGCAGCGCCGTCCGCGGCGCCGAAAGGAATCTCGGGAAGTCTAGGTACAGAGTCGGTTGTGGAAGACGATCGTGGTGACGGAGAAAACGCGGGTGAGTTAATAACAGCCGGTATTAACGAAGAATGTGTTTGATCAGCCGATTTTTACCGCTTATAAAGAAAAACCGACTAGGAAAAGCGGTACGCACACTGGGAACCATATCAAGAGACTTGAGTCCCCGGCAGGATTTCAACTCACCACCTTGAGATGGTGAGCCAAGTGCTTTGCCGACTGAGCTATCTAGAGATTTTTCTTTTCTTTATTGCTAAGGCTATCTAGGATGTTTTTTTTTCTTTATTGCTATATTTTGACAGTGAACAAAGAACCACAATGCATGATAAATTTCACTTAACTATGTCATATAGAATATTGGGCAAAGACGACGTTAGTAAAGATGACGATAGAACGCCGCCTTCAAGGTTTTCACATGCGGTGAGAATTGTTAAAATTCTTCGATCCTTGAAAGCTTCGCAAAGGCCGGCAACCACTCCACTTCGGACATAATTTCTCGTACAGAGCTGCTATCAAGTTCCCATTTCCAGTGAAATGGTGGCTGCTAGCACGTAAAGGGAACCCATTAGCGCGGCGCGGGAGGGCGCGGTTGCGCGCTTCGCGGTCTTTCGTAGAGTGCCTCAATGTTGCTGGGCTGGCGGCCCTCCCAGAGCTAGGTAGGACAACTCTCTTCGCGGCGAGAACCAGCAGGGGCGTTACTGAGCAGCCCGCGAATGTCACGCGATACCCGATATGTGACGATGCCCTGTTTGTTAATATCACGCGCGCCATTGCGTCACAGCCTGATTGCTTGCTTTGGGACGGGGCGCTGTGGTTCGTTATTGTTCTCTCAGTGGTGACACAACATACGACACCGAAAAGGTGTTGGCTACGTGCGCGACCGAAAGCGTCGCTGTGGTCGGCCTTCCACGATTGGCCGAACGCTGACTATGACGTCAGAAAGGGAATTTATGATCGACGGAAATAGGAGGAATGAAAGAACATTAATTTTGACGGTGTTGGCAGTGTTCCTTTGAGAGCGCAATGATTTCAAGCTTCCACCATGCTAATAACAAACACCATCGAACTTGTTGTTTCGCAAGGTAATGACGTCACAAGGGGAACCATGAGAGGGCGCCACCAAAACATCTCGCTGCTAATAGGTTTCTATCAATATTCAGGAAAAAAAAACTGAGTAGTAAACATTGTATTAAAAAAGGGCAAAAAGGAATGGGCGAGCGCGATGGTGTGCTAGAACTATTTATCAGATGCTTTCACGACGAATCGTGTTGTATTTTGCATTATGTTTTGCTTTTCTTCGCGAGTGTCTGTTTCGTTCTCCATACGGATTCCACTGGCGAGACTCTCCACCAACGATAATCCGATAATCCGCCTTTTCTTTTCCCCCGCACCCGAATTTCTTTCTCCGTGTCGTCCGTGTCACCTGTCGCGCTGCAAAGTTGAAAGAATGAAGAGTCCTTTTTATGATGTCCGAAACGAAAGAGCGCTCCTGTGTTTGTTCAACAAATCGGGTCCCGAGGACCCCACATTCGAACAAGTCTTGCTTTTCTTACGGTGCAGTGGCGTAGTGTTGTGATCGAGAAAAAACAAAAAGTAACCTATGCTGGATGTTTCACTATTTCGCCTACCTGTAGAGGCCATCGGAATATTTTTTTGTGTGCAATAAAAGGTGCGTTGCTGAACGTTTATGCTCAACACTACGAGTGTTCATTATTCTAGACGGTTTATGGCCAACAAGAGACAATGTCATATAACGTCCCAAAATATTGGTTGTGATCCTAGGGTTTGTTGCGTTTTATTGACAGTAACTGTAACTCGACCACAGAAGTACTTTCTTCACTAGCAGGTCAGATATAAACAAATCCAACATAGCTCTCTTTTTAATTAAATTGTCATTACAGTCATCACATAAGATCTACATCTGTGCGATGACTCAAATGGCTGTCATTGAAGCGTTAGCTGTCGATCCAATGATTTGTTAGTTTAAATGCACGATCTTAACAGAAAGACTCGTTGATAAAGATAATTTCACAAAACGATTTTCACTAGAAACTTGCCTAGAATTGTTTTTTTTTCTTCTAATTTTATTGCGTTATGTTTATTTTATATATAGATTTCAGCCAGTCTTTTAAATTTGTGTGCCTCTTCAGAATGCAACATTTATTTTTGCATTAACCCTGTAGAGACTCAGTCACTCACATTTTATATGCTGGGAGCATTCACTTCTTCACTGTAATTACTAAAATAATAAACGTGGTTCTGTTGGTGAGATTATTAAGCTTGGTAAAGTCCAGGATGTGTATAAAAGCAAATGGGTACAGGACTGCTCCTAATTTCTTAAAGGAGCTGTGCAACAATTTTAGTGCTTTGCTTAAATAATTTGGGAGCTGGTGTCTTGACCTTTCTGAAGTAAAGAACAAAAACCGGTTTTGCCTGCATGCCTAGTTTTTATTTTAAAAATGGACAAAGATTGAGGTTTTCGGCACCTCTCAACGTCTTCACCATCTTCCGAGTCACGTGTGCTGTGACGTCAATGGGGGTCGAGCGGGGTTCCGGGGTTCCGGTGAAGCTCTCTCTCCAGAGGCATCGGTGAGCAGCGGAAACTCATCCACTCGCGACCGCGTGACCACGTGCTGGCGCAGCGCGAACAATATGGTGAAAGGAGGAAAGTCTCATCCGGGTCCGGCTATCCCCGTCCCCCTCCGGCTTCTGGCGGCTGCTCGCGGTAGCAACTGACGCTTTTGTGGACCTAAGATAGATGGCGCCACTAAAACTCCGTATAATAAAAGTTTTGTCGATGATACCAGGTTTTCGACGCATTTATATTTATGTTGGAACGACAAGATTTATCGAAAAGTTACCTTTTATCGAGCAGGTATTTGCATAACTTGCTGTCTTATTAAAAGTCCCCCTTTGACGTCACGCCGCGTGGTTCTCATGGCCGCCGCTCGCGGCTGCAGGTCTGGAAATATTCTAATTTTTGCCTCGCGATGACGCAACGGAATCGCAACATTTCGAAGGAAGGTGTGTTTTCTGTCCTTTGTGACAAGATGAACAATGCCAAAAGTAGAAGATGCCAATTCTTTCAACGTTAAAATCGTTGCACAGGTCCTTTAAAGATGCAACAATCGGGAGAGATAACTAGTAGGTTTATCTCAAGAGAGAAAACCAGGACAACAATGGTGCACTGATTGTTATTCAAGGAAGTGGGACAAGGGAGTTTTTCTGAAACTGTCAAGCCAGAAAAATGTGTAAATTGAAAGCAGTAGTGAGTTAAAAATGGGCATCTTCACCGTGCTTTGCCCAGGACAAAAACAAAATAAGAACACTCCAATTAGCAGCATTGAAGCCTGGGATGAAGATCTGCTATACTTCTGCTTGATCGAGCGTGGCCGATGCTATGAGCCGAAGGGCCAATCAAACAGAGCGCGCAACGTCACGGCGTGCTCTCTGCGCTTGATGGGACTAGCCGGCGGAGGAGCATGCACAGAGAGAGACGGCGAATACCGGTTGGTCCTATCAACTACAGAGAGCACTGCTACGACGTTGTGCCCTTTAGCTGTTTGATTGGCCCTTCGCGCTCATAACATTGGCCGCGTCTCGGTCCGAAGCTGAAACGAAGTATAGATGCAGAATTTGTAATTGTCCACGACGAATGCAAAAACATGATAAAGAGAAAAAAAAAGACAAAATGAAAAAAGTTATTAGCGCGACAAGGGAAGCTAAACGAAAGGCCATTCAGCTCTGAGAAGCAACGGCGGCGACCTCACTATGGGTTGTGCCGCGCTTCCGCTAGATGGCAACACCGAAACCTCTCGCCACGAATCGCCTGCTATGATCTCTATGCTGCTAGCCAAACCGCCATCTTGCCGCCCACGCGTATGCAGCAGTTTATGAGCTCTTTACGCAATTATTGAGCTTTACCACTTATAAAATGGCGCGGGAAGTTTAAGAACATGTAACATCACGTGTTCCATCAACTATGCATTTGTTTTTGGCTCTGCATATAATGATAGTGCGAAAACATTGTTCAGATGACATGTTTGAGATGCTTCGTTGCATTACCGAGTCGAGGAAGCCTCTACTTGGAAAACCTTATTCTGATCTCATCCGAGTGCTTCATAGTTCCGCATTTTCACGGGCACAAGCCGAACCACTGGTTTTCACCATACGAGTTCAACACATCGCGGGAGGCAAAATAGTGGCCGCGGCCGAAAAGGCGGCACTCTATCTTGGCCCAGTCAGCAAGCAACATTGAAGCACTCTAGCCTTTTCTGTCATGATGTGCCACCTCACGGAGTGTGTCAGAAATGGGAGCGAATGTTCGGTAGGTGATGCCGTTCAGACGCCGATTTCTTCCCTGGAAGGCCCACTGATCTCTATGACAATTGCTGGATCACGCTTCCTCGCTTGGTCGCTGCAGCACCTGCAGCGCGAGTGAAGCCACCGGACGGCCATCTTGCTCATAGGGAAATTGCGGGTTTTCTAGCGTTGCAGAGGCTGGCGGCAGCGTGCTGAAGGCACGTTTTCTACTCGTTCGTCGTCATTCGCCGAAAACGTTTTTTGAGACCCTGTGTAGTCATTGAGACTTGCCGTTGAGAACACGTGGAAATTTTTACGAAAGCGCAGTGCCGCAGGAAAAGGCACAACTCTTCGAAAGCAAGTTTCGCCGGTCACGCGGCGTCATCAAAGCTTCTTTGGCAAGCAGAAGTGCTGCGTCTCTGTGCCTTCGCCCGCTTAAATACCTATCAAGATTCGATGCCGTGTGGATGTGTTTTGTGAGTGCAATGTGCGTGACCCCGTATGTGCCTCTGGAGCAGCCTTTTACTTTACTCTGAGGACTGTACTTGTAACTTGCGGCTGTCACAGCCCAGAAACGAGCTTGATCCAGCGTCCAGTTGCGAAGGAAGAGGAGGGGAAGGTACGTATTTTTTAAAGTCGTTAGTCGGTTTACAGAATACCGCGCACACAGCTCCTCATCACTGATCAGTGGCCTGGCTCATTATCAACAATCGCACGTGACATAAAATTTGAGCGCGGCTCGCCTAATTGTGATTGGTCAACAGATTGCACATCGACTATATGGGCCGCGCCTCAAAGATTTTCAATCTCGCCGTCTTGTACTTTTGCCTTCGAAAACCATCCTTGCTCCACAGCGTCGCTCTTTTTGTGCTGCCATATGATCCATTAGAGTAGATTTGGATCATAGCCATGGTTAATAGTGCATAAGATCAACCCTACAGATTTTTTTCCCCCTTTATTGATAACAAATCGCCGGAAGAGCCGGAAGATCCATAAGTCTGACGCGCGACACACCTTCGAAACTTTGCCGCGGCGCCGATGTTTGACTGGTATTCAAGCGTGAGGGAGGCATTACATAAGGGTGGTGTCATATTCATGGCTCGAAGACAAGACAAAAAAAAACACTACAAAAACAAAATGAAGGAGAGCTTGGGAAACATCATTATATAAACATTTTTCAAATATTTTAAAAATCAGCTGCGAAAAACAGTTATGGTCACTGGTAGTTGCCAAACTTGTGGGCAAGCTATTCCAATCTGATATGCATAATGGAAGAGGTGAGTATTTGAATGTGTTGGTTTTCGAAAAAATGGGCTCAACTTTACAGGGGTGGTCGAGACCAGTGGAAATATAATGGGCCGGGAAAATAAAGGTTTGGGGAGACCACGGATTATAGTAAGATATCTGCATGGAAAGAGAGTCGGTCTATTTTTCTACGAGTGTCAAGAGTTTGTGGATACGAACTGCTTTAAAGAAGAGAGGCTATTCCTAGTGTAGTGTACGAGTGATAAAGCGAGTAGCACGATTTTGGACAGCTTCCAGTTGGTTAATTAAACAGGTTTGATGAGGGTTCTATATCACTGACGCATACTCCAGCTAGATGGCGTCGTCGGCGCTGCGTGATTCTTGATGCTCAAGAAGGCCTTAAAACGAAGGTATATAAATCCGTGGGGGATGGCCGAAGAGCGTCGGGCTTTGGCGGCGGACTTACCGCGTCGCTCGTCACGGGAGACCTTGCAGCTGCGCCTTGACTGACTGGGGGACTCGCCTGACACGCGCGCGCGGCCCGCTTATATAGGCACTTGTTCGCTGCGAGAGTCGGAGCGCCGAAGAACAACAAAAGGGGCCGTACGCGAGAGGAGCTCGGCGCCGGACTTTTTGCGGTCGTCATCAGGGTGTTCGTATGCAAAGCAAGCGAGGTCTCCACGTCGAGCCAGAGGCGGCCGAGTAATCGCTGGGAGGAGGCCCCAACGACGAGGGCTCGACGCTGGGCTCGACCTCTGATCGCGACGGGTCGCCGCCGTTTCCGTGACCGAGCCCGCGGAGGGCGCCGCTCATGTACCGGAGACACGCTTAGCGGCGTCACCGTGGACGCGGCACTTTTGCCTTCCATATTTGCCCTCTGTCGCGGGATCAGCACGGGCTGACGACCGGAACTTTCGCAAGGGCCGCCGACAGCACTCGGAAGCCACTCGGACTAAGCCTTTGAGACCTGTGCTCACGTGACGTCGTTCGGGAAGAGCTCTGCTCGAGCACCACCGGCGAACATGGCTCGAGGCTGCCCTTGATGGGGTCCCCGCCAATCGACCATTTTCCGAACCTCGTCAATCCGCCAGTGGCGGGCGCCATGGCCGCGGTGACCCGGCCTCGAAGCCAGCGGAAGCAGCTACTCGAGACAAATTTGCGCGGAACGTTGACTCAGCAGTCGCCTCAAGTACATATGTGCTCAGAGCAGAGATCGTATAATGCATCATTAGAGTAATAAAGTTACAGTAATTAAATTACTTTTTTTTTGTAATGAGCAATGCAATGAATTACATTTCTCGGTTAGTAATTTAGTAATGTAATTAATTACTTTCAGACAGTAATTTTGAGAAAATTACTCATTACTTTTGAAATTACTTTTGTCCCAGAGGAGACAGTTCGTTTGCGAGCTTCGAGACAAAAAGGGAAAATTATTTGGCATGGTGAAATAGTGCGAGAGAGATTATCGGAGCAAATAAACGACAGCCATCTGAGTGCAAAGCTTCGTACGAGGAACACGACAGACGCACAAGGGCGGACTTGAAAGGCGATGGAGGAAAGACATCGCTGGAGGGCCACGTCTCACAAAACTCCGGCCAAAAAAGATTCACGGCGTCGCGACGGTCCTACACTACGTTCATTCCTAAGCTGACAGTGGACGCTCACCGGAACCAATCAACCACCTTCCTTTCATCCCGTCTGCGTGTTACGTGGTGAAAGATAGACGTGTGACTGTTCCAACGTGCACGTAGCTTCCATCGCACTGTCAGCTTCGGGGCGAACGGCTTATAGGCTACAATGCGAAGGGTACATCACCAGTGAGTTGAACACTTTCTAAAACATGAGAGAAAGACACGCGGATCCCAAGCCTTGCTCTTTGGTCAAACACGGTCAAACCGTAAATTTCGACCACCGTGAACAACAAACGACCGGAATAAATGGTTAATCCCAAAGGACTTGGCAAGGCTCCAGAACGTTTCGTGCGTAATCCTAGGCCTTGGCCTTGGTAAGTAAAGATGATGATGATGATCATGATGATGATGATGATATAATAATAATAATAATAATAATAAACAGGAAAAACAGTCAATCGTGAACAGATTCTTAACATTAACTGTACAAACTCTGAGCTACGGTTTAAATCACTATTTGTAAAGCTGTTGAGTAAATACGGTAGGGTGCATTTGAGCATTGGCTTACCATAATTTGTCCTGTGAGGGATCATCCGACAGCATTCGGTGGGACGAGTAGGATATGCCTGAATGTTTACACGCTACGCTTTTTCTAGTCGGAAAAGACGGGAAGCGAGCAAAGCAGGTGCCGCTCGCGGTATGCCCCTCTGCCTTTCCTTGGGAAGTTTTTTAGGGGATAAGCAAACGGGGAGCAGTTATCGCCACCTGTTTGTTGGGGAAAGTAGACAATTTGGGACGATGGCGCCGTCCTTTTCCTTAACTGGCGACGTTTGTGCCCAGCTAACATTAAGCTTCCTCGTGTGACAATACGCAATAACTTCGGCTCTTCGGGTGTTTTGGAACAATACTCCTCGAAGTAAATGACAGGGAATGCGTGAACTAGTGCCCTTCGGAGAAAATAATTAGTCTGCGTTCGGGTCGGAAGGGAAAAGTTTTACGTGACTTTTTGTAAGAACGAGCTCCCATGGCCCGGCGTAAGTTATTGACACATATTGGGTGATTTCAGATAAGATCGACCAAAGGGTGGCTGGTCGACATTTTTAAATCAACTGATGCTTTTATATGCCATTGTCTAGTGTCTGGTATAAACGAATCCATAGTTAGTATTGACCAGAAAAAACATTTGGGGACAGAAAAATCGTAAGGCATGAAGAGGTGGACAGTTGCGTTAACGCGCACTGATGAAGGGGGCACGTTTGAAAGTGAATAACTAAAAGGATAAAATTAAAAGGATTCTAATACTTCTTAAAAACAAACTATGGGTACAGCTTACTTGTAATATAAAGTAATAATGTTTACTTAAATTTTATTTATATTTCTAAAAATTTCCAAACATGCCTGCTCGTACGACAAATAAAATTTGGAGGCCTGTACCTTATGAATTAGTTTAATCATTATAATATAATTTGCAGGTAGTATTTTAGTTATATATGGATATTATTTAAAAATAAATAAGGTATCTTAGTGATACAATATTCGGGATATATTTAGGCAAACTTGAGAAAAAAATCAGACAACGAAAACTTCCAATGCAAATTTTAAAAAAACACCACCTTCGATTTTTTTTTATTTGGGTGTCCTGTCATACTCTTTTTCCGGCATTCATTTCTATTAAAAACATGTTGCATTATTTTATTGCGAAAGAAGAACAAACTCCCCAAAGTGGGGTCCTTTTTCAAAACCTACACCTAGCAGTGCCCTATACGAGAAGTGACTCTGAGTTCCAGTTTCAGGAAACTAACACACATCTTTCATATATTTTTATTCAGATGAGGTCACTGACAACTAGAAAAATTCGGTCGGACACTAAAAGTGAGGAGAAACTATATAGAGCATTTTACATACAGCGTACAAAGAGGTATCATATTATATATATTAGAGACTAGTGATTCAAGAAAAGATGATGCAGTGTGAAGTTTTACTTTCCGGTATAATATATATTAAAAATAAAAGAATCAACTTTACTTCCACACACAAAAATAAAGATAGAATACTAAATGTGTTTAGGTTAGTTATGTATTTCCGGGGACAAACTATTTCGGATAAGGGGTGCCACCGCGCCGGACTGTAAGAGCTTCGATACTCTCGGTGTACGAATAAATCGTGGCAAGCCGAGATATTTTATCCTGCGCTAGGATAACGTTTCGTGATTCTCATATGGTGATCAGATAAAGATTATAAGCTATCATATGTTAAATGCCCCGCGAAGAAAACTGTGATAAATAGGATGTCCTTGCATTCAAAATGAGCAGTCCTTCGGGCATTGAATTCGGCACTGTACACTAAGGCTTTCCTCGATGTACCCATTTAATAAAGTTTTTTTCAAACCAAATACGACTGTCCGTCCTACATATATGTCACAGGTTCCTTCTGTTGATGACTTGCACAGCCGCCACGCGTGCCAAGACTGTATGCCAGGAAAGGCGCGCACCATCAGCCACTCTTCTCTTTTTTTTATTTGTTGTTGACGATACCGAACAAGCTCATTTTGTTCAGATCCGCAAGATGCACCCAGTCTCTCAAATAGAGCGCTCACCATTGTCCTGGCCGTCTGAATTGCGTTTATTGAACGTCCTCTCGGGTTGCTCAGCGCTGCCTGGTGCTTCACGAGTCCGCCAACTCCGTCGCATGCATTTTCCCATGTCCAGATGCAGAAAATAACCACTGAGCTTGTGGGCAATCATCCTTTGCAAACTGGTGAAGCTGGTAGCAATACTTAAAATGACTGGCGGCCCCGTTACTTACGCACGTCACGTGCGAGTATACCGCAACGTTGTCTTCAACCCACTCTTTCACTTTTTCTAGAAACAAGCACGTGAGAGCGGCGTCGCCACACAGTTCCTCACTGATGATAGCAACGCTGTTTGTAGATTTTCTTATCGTCACTACACATGTAAATATCGTAACTTTTTTTTTCTCCAGTGGTATGCTTTAACTTTGTCAGGATGCACGATGGTTCAGTTTCAGCAGAGTCAAAATGAAAGACAATGCTCCCTCGTTGCATGCAGCTGCTTTTCTTCGTATATCGCTTTATGTTGCGTTTGTCGGGTATGGTTGTGAGATATCCAACATTCAACCGTTACTTGAACGACTTCAAAGAAAGTATCAAAATCCAATGTTTTTGTTTTTGTTTTTGTTTTGTTTTTGTTTTAAAAGGTCGCCGGACTTTTATGTTGTAAGCACAATCTCTTCATCCTCTGGGATATGAAGTTCCTCGATTGTAAAAGACTGGCCTTTTGGGCAGTGATCACAGTCTCCTTAAAGACACAGACTCGTTAGTGGGTCGCGCAGAAATGCTGATTTCATTTCACCAGTGCTGAATATTGAGCCTGTAACGTTCTCTACAGCGGCAATACAAAGGTAATAATTGGCGCAGTGCACACAAACGCACACTTCCTGGTGTGGAATACACTTGACCTATCTAGGGCGCAAGGAATAAAATGTCGTTAGCCCAACGCCGGAATCAGGATGCTTGTCTTTGTATACACGAAAGGCCTCTCGGATTTAGCGTGTCAGAAAGCGCTTTGGCACGAACGTTTTCTCCCCGTCGAGCATGACAGATATCACGTCCTTCTGGTTGGGGCCTTGGCGCAAACATTGTAGCTCGTCTTTCGTGAAGTACTCAAGGGCAGCAGACAGGTTCTCAGGGCTCACCTTGCACCTCGTGTAAGGATCCGGCCACGCCATGAATTTCCTTACCTAAAACATAAACACTGTCGCCATGTTAACCTTTCATAGGTTAACATGGCGACATTGTTTACGCTCTATTGTATTTAGGCGGGGCTCGAGTATTTGGGGGTTCTGGTCCCTGTCGGTGTGCCTCTTTGTGCCTGATATTATCGCCCGCGAAGCCAGCGAGTGGGATGGCGACAGGCACGACTGCTCAGTAAACAGGCATCGGCCGCCATATTTTGCTGGCTGAAGTGAACCCACTCATCCTTGACAACGAGCGGGAAAATGCGAAAAAAGATTGTATCGGCCGTTTTGCCAGAACTAGCGACGAGTGTCATCTGCTACTTCCGTCAACTATTTCGCCATAATCGTGATCTTCGCGAGGAAATGATTGCTGCTAGCCACAGAACGCTATAACACAGAAAGGGAATGTTTGAATATGTTTTTATTCTAGATATAAAACAGGGATATATATAAGAGAGAGAGAGATGGAGATAGAGGGTAAGAGAGAGGAGCATATAGTGCCGTAGGAATATAAAGTAAACAAAGTTGCCAGTGGCCGATGGCTGGAGGATCTTTTCTCGGATCACTAGTTCGTAATATGATAGCTCTTTGTACACGGTACTTTTCCCTCAATTTTAGTGTGTGAACGATTGCTATAGTTATCAATAGCCACATCTGAATTAAAATATATAAAAGATGTGTGTTAATTCATGAAACTGGAACTCTGAGTCAGTTTTTGTGTAGGGCACGGCTAAATGTAGGCTCTGGAAAAAGGACCTTATTTTGGCGAGTTCTTTCTTCTTTCTCAATAAAATAATGCAACATGTTTTTAATAAAAATCAATGCCTAAATAAAATATAACAGGGCACCGAAATTTTAAAAAAAATTCGAAGGTGGTGTTTTTTTTTATTCGCATCGTAGTTTTTCGTTGTTTGGTTGTTTTTTTTCAATGTTTGCCTAAATATATCCCGACTATCGTATCACTCAGATACCTCATTTATTTTTTAAATATAGCCATATATAAGTAGAATAATATTTGAAAATTATATAATAATGATTAAATTATTTCACGAGATACAGGCCTCCACATTTCGCCATTTGTCGTTCGAGCAGGCATGTTTGGAAATTTAAAAAAAAATGAATACAATTTAAATAAATACCACTACTTTATATTACAAACAAGCGGTACCCATAGTTTGCTTCTAAAAAGTATTAGAATTCACCTAAATTTATCGTTATAGTTATTCAGTTTTAAACGTGTCCCCTTCCATCAGTACGCGTTAATGCGACTGTCCACCTCTTCTTGCCTTACGACTTTTCCGGTCCCCCCTTTTTTTTCTGGGAGAAACTAAGTTTTGATTTGTTGATACCAGACACTAGACAATGGCATATAAAAAAAAACATCTCGACCAGCCACCCTTTGGTCGATCTTATCTGAAATCACCCCACTATACCTTCTTCGAAATGAGGAAGACGGCATCATATCACCCCTTAACTAAGGACCTTTCACCGCTGAATGAACAGCGGAACCGGTGAGTCGACTGTCTTTGAGTCAAATCTAAACAAGCTATTCATCATGTTCACCACTTCTGTCGTGCGCGCCAGCGGAACGACTGTTCAGTATCGTTCACTTGGAGGCGAATGAGGCTGCTGCGCGGTGTAAACAGGAACATCTGAGTTTTGGTACATATACTGGAAATGAAATGAGCACAAATTACTGGTTTAAGGTATTGAAAAGTAATGTCGAAGTATTTTCATTACTTTTGGAAAGTAATTGTAATGTCAATACTTTTAGTCTGTAGTAATTTGTAATGTATGTTAACTACATTTTCGTAGTTTCTAGAAAAAGTAATTAGTAATATAACTTAATTATTTTTTTAAAGTAATTTTGCCATCTCTGGCTCAGAGTATGTGACGAAAATACGGCGACCTTCAATAACTGACGCACCTTCATAGAGATTGTCAACGGTTTTCCTATGGTCTACTATGCTGTGATATGATTTAGGAAAGGTGGAGTGCCCGTTCGGGTAGTACCCAATCTTGAAGGGGTTAGGACACTAAAATTAAATGGTTAGATTATTTTTCAAGTGGAATGCTCATAGGCTATTTAGTATATACACCAAGGTTCGCAATTTTCAGAGCTCTATATATAGTCGGTTACAAATAAAGAAGGTAGTAGAAGCTCCTGCCACAAACGTGATGCGCCCGCTGCAAACCCCTCAGCCGCCGAAAAAATAGTTCGCTGAAAACGTCCCTTCTTCTGTTCTAATGGATAGATAATGGCTACAGACTTTGTAGCGGGCGGCAGCTTGCCCCACCTAGACGAGGCAAAGTATGTATTTTAGGCTCTTACAGTACTTGGTCCGGAGGGTTGAAGTAAAAAGTAGGCTTTAGTGGCAACGAAAATTATTCGTTACTAAAGAGATTTAAAAATTCCGTGTCTATTACAGACCTGAGTCAGAGCAGTAGTGCAATTATATAAAATAAGAGGCGAAAAGAAAGCACCATTTGCTTTGCAAATAAATATAAATTGTAATTTTTGTAAGTAATGCCTATATGGTTGTTGGTTTTAGCTTGATAACCTTCCTAGACGAATTATATGTATTCGATGCGCTTGTTAAACAGAGAAAGTGGAGAAAACCAAAAACCCCTGCGTTTCGGGTTTTGACAAGTCCGAATGAGGTCTTCATTTTCCGTTATGAATCCCAACGTGGAGACAGCGGAATGCGATTCCTCCGATTTTTTTCGTCAAGAGAGTCTGGTGCAGCCTGGCCGTCTACACCAAGGTGCCTCTACAGGAAACATAAAAGCGGCGATGTCCTCAACCGAGTTGCACAGCAGCTGATAATGAGCGCGTACGTTCAGGTGCGACACGCACCACCCGCCAAGCCCGGCCAGCCCGGCCTTACTGTGGAGGAGTCCTGCATCGAAGTCAGCAAACTGCTTGGCGTTGGTGTACGAACCATCCTCGAGATCAGGAAGGAGGCGAAAGTAACCGAGGAACAAGTTGTGACACCCTCTCGGAAGCGCCCAGCAAGTGAAGGTAAGAGGCGGCGCAAAGTCAGGTACGGTGACCACGTTGTGCGCGCTGAGATCGTGCGTCCACCGTTTCTTTCGACAGAACGAGGTCCCCATGGTTCAAAAGATAACGGTCGAATTCTGCACGAGCACTGAACTCCCCTCGTTAAAGGCTTGGACTGTGCGTCGCTTTCTCCACGACATCGGATTCGAGCATGACAAGAGAGAACGAAACTCGCAGAAGCTTAAAGGAGAGGACATCGTCGCCTGGCAACAGAAGTACCCTCATCAGATCTCACGCCACCGACAAGATGGTCGGAAGATATTCTACTTGGATGAGACGTGGGTGACGGCTGGGCACACCATCTCAAAGGGTGGGGTTGACACGACCGTAGCCTCATCTCACGACGCCTTCATGCGTGGTCTCACGACGGGCCTCAAGCAGCCATTGGGGAACGGTCAACGCCTTATCGTCACCCATATTAATAGCGAGGACGGCTTCGTCGACGGCTGCCAGGACGTGTTCCATGGCCAAACGACCGGCGATTACCATGAGGAAATGGATGGCGCCCGATTCGAAAAGTGGTTTGACGGTGTCCTGGACAAACTTCAGACGGGAAGCGTTATTGTCATGGACAACGCTTCTTACCATTCCCGGCGGTTGCAAGCAGTGCCGACGACGAGTTCCCACAAGGACGACATCCGACAGTGGCTGACAGCTAAAAACATTCATGGGACCCCAAGGTGCTGTAGGAGCAGCCCCTCGACATTGTGGCGTTGGGGAAGGCATAGCACCTGAAGTATCGTGTGGGCACTGCTGCCGAGACGGCTGACTGCACTGTGGTCAGGCTCTCGCCATATCACTGCGAGTTCAATACCTTTGGACTTATATGGGCCCTGACCCAGAACGGCATTGCTGCCCGAAACACGACATTCTAGATCGTCGACATGAGGAAACTCCTCAACGAAGTAGTTGGGAAGGTCACCACTGACAACTGAATTAATGTTGTGAGGCATGTAATTGACATTGATGAAACGTTCGGAGGAAACGGTGCCACAAGTGTTCACATCCAACCCATCGTCATCCAGCAGGACGGAGAGGACACCCCATCCGAGAGTGACCTGCCTGGTGTTAAGCCCCTTGCTGCAGCGTAACGCCAACATTAAGGAGAAAGCTTGGAACACCTCAGAATACATACCTGTCCTTTTAAGGGTCACTCACAGGCTGCAAAATCGGATTGCCGTTCTTGTTCACCACTGACCTTCCGTGTCTCATGCTGTTGTCATGCTTCGATGCTTCGTTACCTAATAGCATTGTTCATGACTTTTTGATATAGCCGCCACCAGACAAGCTTTTCTTTTGGTTTTAATAATGTATAAGCTGGTCTATGAATTCCACTGCGTCATGAATCACCAGTATAGAGTTCAACTTTGCCAAAACAAAAGTTTGCAGCCCATCTACGGCACAGACATCATTTGTCATATTGGCTTCCCGTTCTCTAAACATCTTCGCTATGCAACAAATAGGATTTTGATTGAGAATAAGTTGTTTTTTTTCTAAGAAAACGACACAGCCGATCACAGTCAGTGCCCTTCTTTAGATCATAAATGGGACGTCTGTTGTGGCCATTCACACGACTGCAGAGGCCACTCTGGGAATATAAATAACGTGTGTTAACACAGTCGAGAGCGAAATCCCAGTGCCAGCGCTCCGTTTCGAAGTATAAAAAGGACGCCTGTGTTCATTCACACGACTGAGGCCACTCCAGGGATTTCCCTAGACCACCCCTAGGGGGGTATAGACCCCCCTAGTTTTCCTAAACACCCCCCCTTGAATCTGAAAAAAAAGGAAAAATAAAATTCTTTTTTTTTAGATTAAGTAGAAAACACCACATCTCAGGTGTATATATAGAGAAAGGAAACATACATTACGGGTATGAGCATTTGGTTAATAGACGTCTGTAATTTAGCTAGTGGACTAAAAAAGAAACAGTTTTATATTTTATCTAGCCTCGCCTAGCATCGCCGCCTCCCCCCCCCCCGAGCCATTGGGAAACCCCCCTTGATTAGAATCCTGGGAAACCCCTGGGCCACTCTGACAATAACGATAACGTGTGTCAGCACCCTGGGCAGCGAGCTCTCATTTTCAGTAATCTGTTTCGAAGCATAAACAAGACCTCTGTAGCCATTGACATGGTTGAGGCAACTGAGAATAGCAGTTACGTGTGGAAGCACAGTGGGCAGAAAAGTCTTATTGCAGGTGATCTGTTTCGAAGCATAAACGGGATGCCTGTGGCCAAACACATGACGGAGGCCACTCTGGAAATAACAACAACGTGTTTTAGCACAGTGGAGAGCAAAATATCAGTGCAGTGCTCTGTTTCGAGGCATAAAGGGACGCCTGTGGCTAAACACATGACTGAGACCACTCTGAGAACAACAATAACGTGTTTTGCCGAGAAACCTTTGTGGCCATTCACACTACCGAGACACAGTGGAGACAAAATCCCAGTGCCAGTAATCTGTTTAAAAGCATAAGCGAGACCCTTGTGGCCATTCACACTACCGAGGCAACTATGAGAATAGCAATAACGTGCGGAAGCACAGTGGACAGCAAAATTGTAGTGCCTTGATCTATTTCGAAACATCAGAGGAACGCCTGTGGCTAAACACACAACTGAGGCCACTTTGGGAACAACAATAACACGAGTCAAAACTGTGGGCAGCGAGCTCTCACTGCCAGTGCTCTGTTTCGAACCATTCACACGACCAAGGTCACTCTGATAATCGCAATAACGTGTGTCGGCAGTGTGAGCACCGAACTCTCACTGCCAGTGCTCTGTTTCGAAGCATTATAGGGACGTCGAAAGCTCCCTTGAAGTCGACGGCCATTATGACTCTCGGGTCTCACTTCGGCGAGTTGGCTAACACCTCGTGGTGGATTAGGAGCAGGCTGCCCTCTGCGCGGAGGTGTGTTCGGCAGGTGTATGGTATAAATTTCCTGAATTTCAGAGGTGCCATTGTACTCGCTTGAAATATATTGCAAAAACAGCACCGATTGCTTGACGTGAGGGAAAGTCTGCTACAACATTGATGAAGGGTTGGCGAGAGGACTGCGATCTGGGGCATGCCAATGCCGTTGCTGCTAACTGGGCTTGGTGTCAGTCCGAGTCAAGCTTTATATCGTTAGTCTAGCAGGAACGCTGTGATGAAGTGAAGCGGTCTTCCATACAGCCCTCTGTTTTAAGCCCCCCCCCTCCCCGGACTAGTGCACAATAAGAAACCACAATGCACAGATTGCAGTCAAACTCGTTGCCGAGGACAGCGTTGTGAAGTATGAAAGGCCGCCTTGAGTGCTTGGGTGGCTTATGAAACTGATTTAGAATGAATGGATGCGTTCCTCGGTTTTGTGATAATGTTGAGATGATGTTGAGACGGTAACGAAAGTGATGTTCTTTTCCGTTAGTGCTGTTGTAGTGCCCCATTCAACTGGCCAAGAGGTTGAATAGGTGCAGGTTACGCTTTAGGGTCCCTTCACTCACCCAGATTAAGTGGGTCGCCTCCTAAGTGGCCTGGGGATGTGCTGTTGGAGCGGAATCGTAGGATCTGTAAATGGGCTGCTGAGAAGTTATCCCATATGACGAATCATGCAGAGCCCTTTGAAGGCTGAGGTCGTAAGGCTTGCAACGAGATCAGATAGGCACGGGGTCGCTTCCCACTGTCGGAGTGCACTCGCCATTCCCCTCGGAGGTTTAGGGAGCCCCACGTTAATCCTTGACTTTCATGTCCGAGCTCGCTCTACTCGTCATAATTTTGCACCAATATCGCCGATACCGAGTACTTCTTGTCCAGACCAGAACCATTTGAATTTGCTGGATAGGGATGAACCATCTGCTCCTTATCTAATTCCAGGTCGTGAACTTGAACAGTAAAAAAACGTAAAATTCATAAGTTCTTTTTTTTTAGAGTGCATTATGTCACGCAATGGGTATCAAAATATGACCCTCAGTTGCGATGGTTTTTAATTGACGTGGCTCGGAAACAGGCTTTTTCTGCGGTGGAACTCGTTTCATCGAACGGCGTTTCCCCGACAGTTCTGTTTTCATCGACAGATCGTTTCATCGACATATCTTGCTACGTTACGTCGACATTTTTCTTTCTTCTTTTTTGGTTAGGAGTGCGCTGGTCTACCGGTGAGCGAGGGTATGGGTACGTGCACGGATAAGGGACCTCCCGTACACGCCGCCGCGAAGCAGCATGTACGGGTGGGCCAGATAGGTTCCCATTTTTGTAATGAACTGCCGCAGACTGTCGCCGCGAAGCGTCGTGAACGGGTGGGTCGGGTAATTTAACACGAGCCCCACTGACACACGCGGGACGAAATATTCCTACAACGTGCAATTCGCGTGTCGATGAAACTTCACAGCACCGTCCGGTAGTGTTGATGAAACAATCAGTGTCGATGAAACGAGTGTCGATAAAACGACAGGGACCCCTTTTGCTGGTGGTTCCATGGAAGCTCTGACAATGAGGACTGCGAAGTTACTTCCAAGAAGAAATTCAATATATGTTTTCTACACGAGTCTGACTTTGCCAAGGTAGACCCGAAAGACGATGGCAGAATTTGAAGAGCTCGTTCACGGCTATGGCCTGGTTATAATGCCGCGACAAACATACATTTTAGACGTAATTCGGTGGTTCGAGCGGTTGCTTGATTCGAACATTGTCGATTTTATTGCTATAAAGAGAAACCATTCTGCCGCTTGCATTCGGATTAAGATCAGGACATCTGGGTATTCGGTATGTTCTTGAATTTTGGATTTAAATACAAATTTCGCATATAAGAAAGGAAGCAATTCATGAATTGAAGGGAAACTGCCATTGCAATACATTGTTATCGACATACTTTTCAGCTGTTACAAATTATTAAACCATGGCTACAATCGAATAGTGTGGACAAAACTTTCATTCTAAAGTAAATTTAGGAAAGGTGGTGCGTGTTGGACGGTAATACCTTAGGGGTTAAAGGGTGGATGAGTCCGGTGTCATGTCTGTTTATGAACTATACGCCGCGACGCGAGGGAGGTACACGCAGTGGCGTCACAAGGGGGGGGGCGGGGGGGGGGCGGACCGCCCCGGGTGCAGAGGCTCAGGGGGGGGGGGTCGCGGCGGGCCACGAGAGCGGGGGGGGGGGGGGGAGTCGCGGTGGGCCACGCGAGAGGGGGGGGCGTGGCGGGCTACCGCCCCCGGGTGCCGCTGACCCTCGTGACGCCACTGGGTACACGAATCACGTACCCGGATTTCGAAGCATAAACATATGACTGACAGGCGCTCTGAAAGCAAGCAGAATGTTCGGAAGCATTTGAGAGAACCAAATACCCTTCCCTCAAATTATCTGAAATTTTTCAGAAAGAAGACACCAGCTTCTCAAAGTTAAAAGCAAAATAAATTAAAATGTTTGTAACATACGCAATACTGGCTTTATCATTTGTATGTCATATGTATGTAACAGCTCATTATTTCGATATGAGGATGCATTCGAGACTGATATTGCAATCACAGATTACCGTGCAGCTGATTGCGACGCAGAAACATGACAAGGACGCCACGTTTCACAAATGAATACATACTGCTTCGAAGGCGTCATTTCAGTAGATAGACTATTTATTAACGCCAGCAAAGATACGGTCGAAATCGGGTGAAGACACTCACTGTGTTGGCGGTTCACTCATGTCCATCCCACACAGCCCTGTATGCGCTTAGAAGAGTTTGGTGCCCGTTTCATTTTAACGTCGCTCCACGGAAACCACAGCGCAGAAAAGCCGATGCCGTCACGATGTTGAGACGCAACCTGAGGCAGAGGAAGAAGCAGACGGCGTCCGGCGTACGATGCTAAGCCTTACGTCCGCATCGAACTTTTCGATGGCAATACCATCATCTGGATTCTCTAGCTGTCGCGCAGAACCTATTGCGAATAAAAGTGGACGCGGTTACGACTTAGCGACGTATTCTCGGGTAAGTGTAAAACCGCGGTAAAGAGCAGAATAATTGCTGCAAGAAGCTGGAGTCGAAGAAATCTGCCCGGCAGCCATGTTCAAAATATCCGTTTACAAAAACAAGATTCGTTCGCGCAGGTCGATACTGACGTCACGGAAACGATGGGACGCGATTGGTGGCGGAAGAATACAAGATTCTCTATGAGGGGCATCTGGCGCAAACTTCTTGACTCTGTAACCGACTATAGTTGCTTCGTCCGATATCTCTGCACCTCCTGCACCGGTGTAGAAAAGTGTAGGGCGGTGAACTTCCGGTCGTATCTCAATACGCATACCGGAAGTACATTGCCTTACACTTTTCTGTACCGGTGCAGGAGGTGAAGGTAAATCGAACGAAGTTAGTAATAGACGTATTCCAAAACTCGAAGCGCCTCATCGCAGCGTAACGTCACG
Organism: Ixodes ricinus; assembly: GCA_037355805.1. Taxonomy (NCBI): domain Eukaryota; kingdom Metazoa; phylum Arthropoda; class Arachnida; order Ixodida; family Ixodidae; genus Ixodes; species Ixodes ricinus. The sequence goes on from JAZHYW010032718.1 coordinate 204,807, forward strand.
TTATGCATTGTGGGAATCAGTGGGCAGCAAATTTGTCGATACGCGCTCCGCTCCTGGCCCAGAGGTTCTCAGAATGCAACGCGCACGGTGACGGATTGATGGAGGTAGTCGAAATTGCAATATTCAAGTTTACGTGTTGATCATTTTCGTCTGGCGAGTAGGCAACACTGCCCAAGTTAGTCACACCATGGTGCCGATAAACCACGTGATCATGATATTTAGTAGAACGCTCTCTCATTCAAGGCGCCCCCACGCTCGCCCAAGCTCGACTCACCACGGGACGATCGCCCATGCACTCTCACGCACTGGGCTAATCCAACGCTACTCTCGCTCTCGGCCCCTTACCCTTCGACCTTCTACCCTGCATCCACGTGCGAGATCGTCGCGGACGACGGCGAGTTCGTCCGTGACGATGTCGTCGTCGCCGCTGCAGCCGGTCGCCACTGGGTCCAAGTCAAAATGACCAGCTTCCAACGTCTCTTGAAAACAAACACTCTCGTCGCTGCTGCGATCAGTGTCGAAGACTCCGACGAAACGAGCGATGCCGTACACATCATCGTCTCGAAATCTTGTACTCGAAACACGGAAGGTAAACGAGGAAGCTGAACCGCGAGATAGAGCCAAGTCTGCGAGTGCGTGAAAGCGGTCGCTGCGCATCGGGCGGATGCTATCACCGCGGCCCAACAAACATCGCAGCATTTTCGAACCGACTGGATCCGAGCGTCCTGCATATAAATCGATTTATCTAAAAAATTATCACGCCATTGAAAAAAAAAAAAAAAAGGAACATAGAGCAGTGGCCACATTTTAGTTTTTCCGTGTCTTATGTGTCTTATAACCCATTTAACACAAAATGCGTTTATTACACGAATTTCTTGGGAAAAGCCTTACGCTCAACTGTGAGGAACAAACGTTGTCAAGGCAGCATAGATCATACGCAGCCTATAACAGGCATATCATTTAAAAAGCGTACTGCGTCATATTTCAATGTAATATATAATTATAATGAGGCGTAATTAATTGTAACAAGCGAGTTTAACCGAGCATCTCAGAGTAAATCGAACCACGAACCGCGGGATCCGCAGCCCGATCGACACCTTTGCTATGCGGCACGAGTGTTTTTGTTCTCTATTGTGCGCCACGAGAAGATTGAAAGCGAGCGCAAGCAGCTCGATGTCGAGTTACGTTGAGCCTGCGATGTACCTTGGAGACCTTCGGTCCGCGCGGCTGACTCTTGAATGATGAAGTGTAGCACGTGATCTCACGACGTTACCGAGCAGGTCATATCCATAACTCAACAAGGAATAGCTTATTTTTTTATCACAATCGAGGGTGTTTTTTTCGGTTTGTATGTTACTCTCTCATATTCGGTGTTTTTCGATGTCTAATTTTGGTGAAGACCAAAAATCGGTGTTTATCGAGGCTTATGTTGGAAATCGAATGCATTATTTGTAGCAAAAAAAATATAGCGGTCCTGGCAAACAATACATAACTTTATTCGGTGCATACCAAACGCACGAGGAATTGTAACGATACCATGTGCGTTTCGTCCGGGCCTTCTTCGATAGGCTTGCGAGTTCCGAGACCAGGATTCCGGAGTCTCCCCAATCCCTGCGCCGTCGAGCAAGAGCGCCACCGACCGATTGAGGTGTCAAGTTCCCGTTGCTCCCTGGCCACGGAACGGCTTGCAGGTGCAAGCCCAGACTCGCTGGCAAACGGGACGAACCCATGGTGGAGATACCGGGGTTTTCGGGGGATGGTGAGGGGGGACTGCGTGGAATGGAGGGGCTACCGGAAGGAGCTGCCGGGTGCGGTGGAGTCGTTGGTGTGGAGGCGAGGAGAGAGAGGGACGGATCGGGCCGCCAGGCGCAAGATTGAGGATTGACGGTCAAGACCCGAGGAGAGGACATCGGCGGGAGGATTTCTCGCCAGTCGAGGCTGACACCGCCTAAGCCTGCTGCCGGACCAGCATCGAACTCTCGGCAAGTCCCTTACCAAAATCTATAAATCAATTCTTTTGAACTTGTGTTGAAGAGTTTCTGGAATCGTATTGAAACGTTTTTTTAAAACTTTTCTGAGGTTTCTTAGAGTTTATTTTGACAGCTTACTTAACTCCTAGTTAAAATTGGCCCCTTATATTTTTTAGAATTCCTTTAACATAAATTGTGTTGAATTCTTTTGATGGAACCACAGACTAACGTAAAAAAAAGACACTCAATTTTTTTTAATAATATATTTTGGATTTTGTTAGGAAATAGCATCCCTGTGATATTATACACATACACATTCGACAAATACACATTAGAAACGAACAAACACAAACACTACGAAGCACTCAACGAATCACAGTCCCGTTAACCGCTCCAGAGCCTTATATAGCCTACATATTGAAGGTAATCATTTGGCCGGTGACCACCTCTGCACTTATTAAGGTTCCAGGTGTCCCATATCTCCTTCTCGGGAGTCTGTCAAGAGGAAAACAGTGTTTCGTAGTTCGTGGACTCTCTCTTACTAACAGGTATTGGTACAACTAATAATAATCTGGCGCAGTCGCTGAAACAACATCCACAAAAACAGCTCATAGAAGAAATGTTATCGCTTTTCAGTGTTTACGGGCGAGAAAGTGAGGGGGTGAGGGGTTAGGTTAACGCATTTCAGCCGTCCGTCCAGACGTAACGCTAGGCACAGCAAACTTTTATGTTACGTCGGACGTAACTTCAATTTTGTTTTTGTTACGTCCGGCGTCCGACGTCCGACATATAAAAAATAAGAATTTTCCTATTGACATATGTCGAGTTGAAGCCATTTCTCAACGTACGTTAGGAGTGTTGTGTTATCAGAATGTTTTATTAAATAGAAACAGGAAAGGGAATGAAAAAGGTCCTTCCGATTCGCCTTTGTGCTCTAATGCTAAAGAAAAAAATTCTAGATTAAAAAAAAAAAAAAAGCAAAGCAACGTACGAACATTTTTAGAACTCTTACAAATATATATGTCAACAAGGCAAAACCTGTAGAAAATGCCTTTTCTCTTCAAAAATTTTAAAAAAAATATGAGCTTCTATTTTTAAAGCTCTGTTCCAAATTGTAAAAAAATTCCTCAATATTTTATTAAAATAATAAAAAAATCAATATTTTTCTCTTATAAAATAATATAACAAATAATGTCAATAATTTTTCTTAATTTTCTATAAAATCATTTCAGCAAAAACAATAGTTTTTACAATATTTTTTTACGAAATATCCTACGAGAAAACGTCATTACTACTTCTTTTTAATATTCTGTTTGAAAATAAGTCTCCTAAAATTCATTATTTTTTATTTTGAAAGTTTTTTGACAATAATCAAAACAAAGTGCGTTTAAACGAAATTCAGTAAGATCCCGGAAAGTCAGTAAGAAGCCTAAAAAATAAAAAAAAAATGTTGAGACATGTAGCTGTATTTTGTAAGGTGTACAGTGTGCTCAACTGTTCAACATAACGCGGGAGCGGTGGCGGAAACTGATATCAGAGCTGTCTAGCGATTAAATCAATGATGCGGCCGAGAATAAGGCGGCTTCTTGCGATTGTCGCCACTCCCCGATACAATTATCGCATGGCCTCCTCGTTTCTTTCTTTATCACCCAGGCTTTAAATTTTTACTTGTTTGTTTTGTTGTTTTTATTTTAGTCTCACTACGACATCTCAGTGACCTTGCAGTTTCTCTGATAAAGGCCACCTTCTTTAAACAACAAAAAACAAAGTCCAAGAGCTACCTTTTTTTTCTTTTTTCGCCGAGTCACGCATCGGGTATTGTTTCGGAGCTGGGAGTGTAACTCCAGAAAACAACAGCGGCATAAGCTGCCAGAGTGAGCCGGCAGGTGACGCATGCAGTCTCTCTGGCCACAGCTCCCACGTTATGTTTAACAGTTGAGCACACTGTACCTGCGGCCCCAACGCGGACCCCGGATCTTAGGCCAAGTGTTGACACTGCGCCTATGAATGCCGCCGGACCAGCCGCTAAACCTCGACAAGCACGCCGCGGCCCCAAGGTGGGACCGCGCATGGGCGTACCAACCGGGGGCAAGGGGGCGCTTGCCCTTCCCCCCTTCCCCAGTTCTCAGAGTGGGGGGGCAAGGCATCTGTTTTGTCCCCCCCCTCCCTGAAACAGCCGCCACTGGGCAGGGCAAACACTGGCCGGCGGCGCCAAAGGGATACCAACAAGGGCACCGGCCACCGACCCTGAGGGGGGGGGGAAGGGGTATCTGGTCTGGTTTGCCCCCCTCCCCCCCCCCCCACTCAAAAACAAGTTGGTACGCCACTGGGACCGCGGACCCCGCAAGCGCCACGGATTTCCGCCGAGCATCGTAGACCCCCCGCCCTGACGACACGTGAGCCCCCAGAATCATCGAAGCCCGATTAGCATTTCCTTGACCATCCATAAAAAGTTGACCCGGCGATCGGTGTCGAGAAATCCCCCGCCCTGTGGAAACCCGTAGGACGGTGCCAGCACAGCACCTTAGCAGAAGTACAAGAAGTAACTTTACTCTACCACTTTTAGCATGGTGCAATTCACACTCTCTTGAAAAAGAACATCGTTGTGAGACGTCTGGGAGCGCGCTCCTTGCGGCTCACGAAGCATTGACCAGAAAATGTACGCTAGACACGGCAAGAAAATCAAGGGTAACTTTTGACAAGAGTGGCGCTGCTGTGCGCGCTCCAGAACCTGCGAAAAAAAGCAGCAGGCTTTAGCAACAAAAAGAAAGAAAAAAAAAAGAGAAGAGATATTTTTGAACAAATTTGAATTGCATTTAATACACGCATTATTTATATATTTTGTCGGAATTCTCAATGCATATTAGTATAATATAATTTTTCTGAGTGCGTTAAAAATAGGAACAAAATATATGTTCTAATTGCATTACAATGTGTAATAAAAGAGAAATTAAATTTATATTTACCATCATATTTGAAATGTATTTCGTTTGTACATCAGTATTTAGGAATTTTAGTCTTTTTATTTGCATATTTTAACGTCCTTCGAGCATATTATAAGCAAATTTTATTATATATACAATAATATATTTGAGATGCATTTCAAGCGTAACAACAGTATTACTCGAAAAAGAACGGGAGGAAAACGGAACATGGTTGCTCTCGTTCTCGTCGTCGTGGCCGAGTCATGAGCCAAGAATGCGCCTCGCAGTCACTCGTCCTTCGTGTTGAGGGAGACCTGCGCAAACTGCCAAAGCACACGCGGGCTCTCGCGGCCTTCAAGGAGTTTCTCTACGCGGGTCGACTTGAATTCTCCGAGCGCCCTCCCTCGTCCACGCTGTCCACACGAAAGGAGCGGTCCCTCACCCCCCGCTTCGCTCGGACCCCGCTTCGGGGATGAGGAGGCACGAAGCCAGCCAATAACGGTCCAAAAGAACAAAGAAGAGTGCACAGTACTCTCCCGAACCTTACAGGTTTAGGTCTACCAGAGGTGGGCTCCAAGCTCAAAAGCGAGGCACGCAGCAATCCAGCATTTAAGCTTGGAGTCAGGCTGATAAAAGCATCTCCGTGGCCGTTTTTTCTTTCTTTTTTCTTTATCGGTAGCTTGTATTTGCGACCTTCAATCTTTGTCCAGGGACGAGCGCACAGAAGCCCTCTTGGACGAAAGTATAGGCAGCACCCCAAGCAGCAGCATGCTCGTCGCGCCTAAGAGGAAGCTTTCACGCTTCGACCCAAGATTAGCCGTCGGCTCCCGTTGTAGCGGGTCGTTTCTCTATTCCTGCCACTTTCTGCAAGTCGTCGCACACCCCCGGAACGAGGACTCGCATTTCCTGGCACGCTAAATATACGCCGCTGTCAATCCGCACAAAGGTCACTCGCCGATCGACGGCGTTTCCCTGAGTCGTGAGTTCTCCAAACAATGCATTCGGAGCGCTGCTCTAGGGTCTAATTAGTAGGCCTTCTCGGGATCTGGCGAGATTGCAGCGAGTCCTCCTCCGAGATTAGCTCCCGTCGAGATCCATCCATCCAGTCGGTTCGCTTGTCGGAGCTTCCTCCGCTCCGTTTGTTTTTCCTTCGTCCCGCGCTCCGTTCGACGCACCATTGGCGCTTCAGACCTCCAGATTGACGACAAATCTGGCTTCCAGTCCGCCAGTCGCTGCTTCGCCTTCGGGCGACCAACATAATCCCGCTTTCTGGCAGCCGCCATCCGATCTTCTGTTCGGGCCTTCCCCGCTTAGCCGAATTCGATCGCGCCGCTGGATCCCCTTTTATCGCAGGTTGGACTGCCAAGTTTTTGACACCGAGGGCCTGCCTTTGAAAAACATACCCTACAAAGAATTAAAAAAAATATTGGCAGCGACTTTTATTTTTAAAGTCCTATAATGCATCAAATGCAGTTTAAGGTGGGACCGTTTACAATTATTTAGAACACATTTAACCGTCGTTTCGGGGAGTGAAGCACCTTTATTTTTTATCAAATTTCCCGATACATTGAGCGTGGAAACTAAATTAATGTTTATGTCGTTTAACACTAAAGACTGGTGCGGAAAAGAAAAATACAAAAACAAAAGCAAAAACTTTTACTCGAAGGAACAGACACAGAAGGTAACGTCTCAAACTCAGCTAACTGGTTTATTTCTCAAGCATCTATATGTACCCACACAGCCACTCTCAACCGTGCACCTTCTACGCAGAGATCTTCTTTGTTGATAACACTTTCAGATACAAAGGACATGCTCATTCAGAAGAGACCAAACGGTCCAACCCACAATACCATCATTGTCAACCACTTTCTACGCAAAGGTCTCTTTCGTTGAAAGCATTTTCAAAAACACATAACATATACACTTACAAGAGACCACGCCGTCAAACCCACAATACAAGTGCCCTTATCATCAAGGACGACAGGAGAGGGTTCCGGGACCTACATCTGGGTGACCTCAGGAACACGGCGACTGCTGCTCTATGTACCCCAACCCGGGCAAAGCTTCCCAAATATTAACACGTGCTGCAAACACCTTTCTTCTATTCAAGAAAAAATAAAAAGCTTTCTGTGTTTACAATCTGAGGAACATTTTGCCGTGGCTTCCAAGCTGCATCGAGGCTTGGCTTATGCAGTTTACAATACACTTTATCCTTCTTGTTTCTTTAACGCCTCTCATCATCTCATTCCTCTCTTTATGTAGAACTTCCGTCTCTGACCAGTACGAACTTTCGTACTGGTCAGAGGTCTTGAATCCCGGACAAAAGCTCACCGGACAAAAGCTCACCGGACAGAAGCTCACCGGACAAAAGCTCACCGGACAAAAGCTCACCCATTTTTTCACAGACCCGGACAAAAGCTCACCCATATTTTCACAGACCCGGACAAAAGCTCACCACGAGAAAATTTCATGTTGGTCTTAACACGAGTGCGGACAACTTAGGTGCATGCGTGCGACACAAAAAGGCAACGATAAATTAAATCTGACAGGCGCATGGTTTGTTGATTTTAATAGAAACAAGTTTATTTATCGATTGGTTAGAAGCGAATGCAGTCCCCCACTAGCTCCAGCAGTCTTGGTAGATCTCGATGTACATGCAAGCCCTCGCAAATATTTCTAAGACGATTCTGCAGGTGCAGAGTGGTTTTTCGCACCCGCTTTACTGTGGGCTCACCTCTCCGGGCTTGTGTCAATGCCGTGGCAACGAGCGCCTGATTTTGCTGTAGGCATTCAATCAGCCTCAAGACGCTTGGACGGGCGTGGCCGACGAGCTTCTGGAACCCGGTACTCCATCTTTCGCAGGTGTTGTTCATCCGGTCTCTATCTTGAAGAGTGGTGTCGTACATATTCCACCGTACCGGGGAAACTCCGGTCGTCGTCGGCGCAGAGTCAGGCGAAGGGAAGAATTCGCTTTGGGTGCCGCCGCAGATGGAACAGAAGCATAACGGAAGCGGCCGTTGACATACGTGCAATCAAAATAGTCCAGCAGGTAGCCGATGTCACCGGTAGACTTTTCCCTGATGGGTAGTTCTTGTGGAACAAGCTGTGGTGGAAGGAACGCGAGCCTATCTAAAATCCCGCACAGTTTTCTAAATTGGTCATCTGTCTTGTACTTTTCCAAAAGGCCGAACTCCCGTTCTTTCAAAATATTTTTAAAAATTCGCAACTCAATGGTAGATGAGGTACAAGTTCTCCTAAAAATGGTCCAATGTCCATCGCGTCCGCACTTTATTTCAGCCCGTGTTTCGCCCGGGTAGAAAAAAAAAAAGAAATCAAGGTGAGCTTTTGCCCGGGTCTGTCAAAAAACGGGTGAGCTTTTGTCCGGGTCTGTCAAAAAACGGGTGAGCTTTTGTCCGGTGAGCTTTTGTCCGGTGAGCTTCTGTCCGGTGAGCTTTTGTCCGGTTACCGAGGTCTTTATATCGGAATGATATAAAGAGAGTCGGTAAAGAAACAATAAGGATAAAGTCTATCGGAAACTGCATAAGCCAAGGCTCGATGCAAGTTTTGAAGTGCTTGATGCAACTTGGAAGTGCTTCACCAGCTCGCCTGTCTTTTTACCCTTTCTTCAACTTGGAAGCCACGGCAAAAAAGTTCCTCAGATTGTAAACAACACCTTAAGAGTTTTTTTGTTTTTTTTTAGAGAGAGGGAAAGATGTTTGGTGCGGTAGTTGATATTTGGGAAGCGTTGCCCGGGTTGAGGTACAAAGGCAGTCGCCGTGTTCCTGAGGTCACCCAGGTGTATGTCCCGGAACCCTCTCCCGTCGTCCTTGATGATAAGGGCATTGTATTGTGGTCAGTGATAGAGAGCAGGCGAGCTGGTAGTCAATCGACATCTTGTAAACCCTGAGATGGGAACGATAGAAAAACGGACGAAGACAACAAAATCTCAGTGAGATTTTGAGATTAAGATACTGTTGTTTTCGTCCGTTTTTTTCTATCGTTCTCCATCTTAGGGTTTACAAGATGTATTGCGGGTTTGACGGCGTACAGCGTGGTCTCTCGTAAGTGTATATGTTATGTGTTTTTGAAAATGCTTGCAACGAAAGAGACCTTTGCGATAGAAAGTGGTTGACAATGGTGGTATTGTGGGGTGGACAGTTTGGTTTCTGTGTATGTGTAAGTCTTTGTACTCGAAAATGCTTTCAAAGGGTCTAGGCCAACTCGTCGAAAGCCAACTCGTCGACGGCCAGCTCGGCGGCGGCCCATTCGTCGAATAGGCCCATTCGTCATAGGGCAACTCGTCGAAGAGGCAAACTGGTCGCCGCTTTTTTAAATCCAAAATATATCATTTTTGTCCTTAAATTTTAAAGCAAATACTGCTCTATAATAATCCGTGTTCTGTCTTTTATGTGTAACTCTTTCGTAAAAAATTTTATACAATACCAACGCGCTCCTTAAAAAACTGACCTCCAGTCTGCTCTTCCTTGTCGAAGGTGACAACTTGCCGCTTTCGCCACTTTCACGGTGCAGAGGTGAACGGTCAATACGTCGAGCGTGTAGGGGCACGCCGCACGTGTTAACCTACCCGGCCCACCAGTTGACGCCGCTTCGCGGCGATAGTCCGCGGCGGCTCATTACAAAAAAAAAAAGTAATAAAGAAAGGGAACAAAAGGACGATCATGAGATGAGAGATTTTTCAACTTGTCTAAAAGTTCTGTCCTGTCTTTGTCCTCTTGAAATTTTATCTTTCAATCTTGTAACTTAACAAGGGCGCTGTCCTGTAGTCCAAACACAAACAAAAATTTAGGTCAAAAGATAACAAGGAACTACGAACTTTTACCTCAGACCGTCGTTCAAAAAATTCGACGAATCGCCCGTCAACCGATTGCCCCTTTCGAGAAGTTGCCTTTCGACCAATTGCCCTAATACGAATTGCCCTATTTGACGAATGGGCCGTCGACGAGTTGGCCGGATCCCGGTTCCAACAAAGGAGAACTCTGCGTAGAAGTTGATTGAGAGTGGCTGTGCGGGTATATATTGGATGCTTGAAAAATAAACCAGTTAGCTGAGTTTTGAGACGTTCCCTTCTCTGTCTGTTCCTCCGACTAAAAGATTTTTTTTTTTCTGCACACAATCTGAGGTGTTAAACAACATGACTATAGCTATCAGTAGCTCGCCTGCACACTTACAGTCTTCAATAAATTGGTCCATAGGTTACGCGACGGCAGGTCGCGTGACATAAATTTTCCCGCTAAATTTAGCGGGAAAACTGAATTTGTGTATATATGTCACGATCAATGGGCGTCACGTGATCTAAACGCCCATTCAGTTTCTCGGCTAAATTGAGCGAGCAATGCACGGATGGACAGGAGGACGGACGGACAAAGCTTGAGGGTTGGGGATTCTGATCAAAAGCATTTCATGCTTCAAAATGACGTCCTGACTGGTGCGCTGTGAACGAGAAGGTGCCTACGACAAGGAGCGTTCTAATGAAGGACGGGTGCCGTCAGAGTAACTGCGTAAATACCCGCAGTGAAACGATTTATTTCTCCGCAGAGCTCTATCGTCTACTTAGTCCAGTCACAGGGTCACCCGAAATTGACATTGCGTTTCAATTAGGCCGGCGCTTTCATCGACAAGACACACTCTGCTACCAACACTGGGTTTTGTATTGCCTGCTGAACGCGGCAAACAAATTGGACGAAAGCCCAACAGCCTACCGCATGTTACGGACTAGAAAAAAGAAAAAATAACGCCGCGAAACAAAAACGAAGGGGCCCCAACTTGTGCTCGAAACAAGCCCAACGTTGACAGGCGATAGGGCCACGCCTGGTGGTAAAGCCAACTAGGAAAGCGACGACGCATGAAACGCACTACCTGACAGGTGCACCAAAAACTCCCATTTTGGCAATGAACACAAAAACTATTGTTCAAAAGTACTCATTTATACGACAGTTCAAACAGTTTTATAAATATTGAAAAGCGTGCACCATTTTTCCTACCATTTTGCGGCTCGCGACTCCTTACCAGGCAAAAATATTTCCAAGTAATATCACTCAAAGTATTTATGGAACACACATCATAATTACATTTCTTCAAGTGGTATCACTAAATACCGTTAAGTGGTGTCAGTTTCATAAATCACTTGGAAGTGATACTGTAACGACTGACAGATGATGAGGCTACGAATGAACAGGAAGTAAACGTTTAATTTAGCGAACTTGTGCCGGAAACAAAGATACAAAGAGGTAGCGTCGCAGGCGTGAAGGTCCGTGGAGTGCAAACGATCGAGCGCAAGAGCGATACTGACTTGTACGGCGCTTCGCAGCTTCTTTTAAGCCTTCCTGGGAGCCTAGACTATTCTGCCTCGATCCTTCTCGAAATATACATCCTGATCATGAATAGCTAGACGGTTTTCCAACCTTCTCGAATCTTCTGCGTTCATGAAGAAGCTAAAACGCAGGAGGCGGGAATTGAACCCGCCACCTGCCTGCGAGTCCGAACGCGCTGCCGACTCGCCTACATAAGCGCGCGGCATTGCACCCCCCTCCCCCCCCCTTTACATAAGCGCATCCCACCGATACAACAGCAATTAAAACAAGGCAAATCGAAATAACGGTAAACTAAAGGTTATCTGAAACACAAAGTCTACAGTCCTATCGAGTGTGGAATGGCTTGAGTCGAACAACGTGAACCACATCGGGTCGCAGTCGCCGTCGTGATGATGCTTGCGTTCAGTCGGGCAACACTTTGTAGTTGAGCTCCCCGAGGCGACGTCTATGGTCCAAAGTACCGTTTCAGCAGTTTCTCACTAAGGCCGCGGCGACGGATGGGCGTCCACACCCACACCCTGTCTCAGGGCTGAAAGTGGACGTCCCGGCGACGAAGGTTGTTGCGGCCAGCGTCGACGCGTTGCTGGTCTTGAATCCGGAGTCGGACTAGTTGGCGGACTTCTCCGGCCCGTTGAGCCCCTATAAAAATAAGTTATGACTTTTTATTGAAAACCCGTTGACTTCTTGTTGACTCTGATTACTTTCTTCTGACTTTGACTTCCTATTGACATGGTCAACAGAAAGTTTGTTCATTTTGTGTTGAAACTTTTCTGATAAAAAAAAAAAACACTGTTGACATTCTATTACCTTTACGCTCATTTGTTGCCCCCCCATAGTCTACGCCTATGACTGGGACAACACAACACATCTTTCAACTAGCAACAGACGAGTAAAAATTTTAACAGCGAGCAGTCGACTATTCCCAGGAGGGAAAGGGAGGAGAAGGGAGATAATTGCACGGCGGCGAAACACTGATATTCAATTCTGTTCAATTCGTTCAAATTTGCAACATGGTGTTGAGGGGTCCCCGGAAAACAAAACAAAAAGCTGTCAAAAACAGTTTGAAGGTTGTCTCGGGCAAATATAAAAAAAACAAAGTTTTATAAAAAAAAAAAAAAAAGAAACTTAAAAAAAAAAAACAGCACAGCTTGGGCATGTTTACAGAAAATCTAAAAACAAGTGAACAGTACCTTAAAAGTGCATCAACATAGTACTAGACAGAAAATACAACTCCTATGCATTCAAGCACATGAAACTTTTGCATGGACAAAAAAGTAAATACAAAAGAAAACCCGTATAGCGTTTTGCACATTTTGTAGCGTAGTGGATTTATTTATATATTTTATTTTATTTAGTACATACTGGATACCCTCAAGCTCCAAGCAGGGTGGGCGGAAGAATAAATCACGCTACGCAAACAATAATTAAACATGAAAAAAGGAGAAATTAAGAAAACTGGTGCATAGAAACACATACATTAAATATATACGTATATCAATACCTACTATAGCCCATCCCATTCACATAGTAATAATAATGACATATGTTCTTTTTTTTCGAATAATATGGAAGCTACAGATATAAGCACATATAAGATAGAAGAAAACTACACTCCAACTACCAAGCTGCGAGGCTCACTCGTATAGGAAGGATTCTAATGATGGTGCGAAATCAGGGGATGAACACAACTCCAGGGTAAATGTATTCCAATTGGGTATTGTCCGAGGAAAGTATGAAAACTTGAGTATGTTAGTACGCGCGGAAAATAGTGTTAGTTGCGTTGTGTCTTGTCACAAAACAGTTGTGTCTTGACATAAAAAAAGTGTTAGTTGTGTTGTGTCTTGACACAAAACAGTTGTGTCTTGTCGATCTGGTTGAAAGCTGACTAACGCACAAACAAGGATAAAGAGAAACCTTAGAATTGACAAGCTGATGAAGGAAATTCAAACTGGCAATTTTACGCCGGGAGCTGGAGGATAGGTATTTTATTTGTCTACATTGGCCAGTGATGGGGAATCTGTGCGTTTTAATTTAACATAAATGGAAAAAAAAAAACGCGCGCCTTTGAACTTTGTCTAAGATGTCGGAATACTCTTTTGTTAATGGATCCCAGACTACGGTATAGTATTCGAGCTTAGGTCGAATTAGGGGAGTGTAGGCTAACAAATTACTTTTTTTATTTATTTATTTATTTTTATTTTTTTTTGGGGGGGGGGCATTTCAAGTTTATGCCATACAAGACCGAGCTTTCGAAAGGCTGCCGAGGGTGCGTTATTCACATGGTCGGACCAACTCATGGTTCTATTTATAGTAACACCAAGGTATTTAAATCAGTTAACTTCAGAAATAACAAATTCATTAATTGAATAGAAAAACACTAGTGGGTTTCTTTTGTTTGTTATCCGTAGAAAAACTGTTTTTCCCAAATTTAATTTCATATTCCAAAGGTCGCACCACCCCTGTATAGCACCTCGACTTAAGCTGAGCAAGCATTGATCAGATGATGAAGTTATACTTTTAATTAACACACAATCGTCCTCAATATGACCTTACACTAACAGATAACATCAATATCATTTACATAAATTAAAAATAGTAGCGGCCCCGAGACGCTTCCCTGTGGTGCTCCTGGTGTGGCATTCCACGTCTCCAAACAACAACCGCCTACCTCCACGAACTGTTTGCGAGACAATAAGTATGAACGAACCCAGTTGACGGTTGCTGAATTTAGACATATACTATGAAGGTTTGAGATTAATTGTTCATAGGGAACCCTGTCAAATTCTTTACTGAAGCCTAGGAAGATAACATGCACCTGGCCGGCCTTATCCAGTACTTGTGCAAACTCATGAATGGTAGTTAGTAACTGTGTGGTGGTCGAAAGACCTTTTCTGAATCCATGTTGAAACTGAGTCAATAAATTAAGGCGAAAGCCTTATAGACCGACACGCGGCCCTGACGTCACGCAGCTGCGGTGGCGCTGTCGACGGCACTGCGCATGCGCAGAGGCCTCACTTCACGCGAATTCGGTCTCTGCGCACGCGCAGTGCCCACACCTGGTGTGGGCAAACGCGGGCTTGTTTGTAAACAGCGTGTCGGTCTATATGTATCGTCGTTCAGTCGAGATTCAAAGTCCTTCAGCGAAAACACTTGGGCGACACAAAAGGTGCCAAAACGTTTACGTGACAACTCAGTGGATGACTAAGCGAATTAAGGTGGATGACTCAGCACATTGAGAAGGATGACTCAGCACATTAATAAGGATGACTCAGCACATTACGAGGGATGACTCAGCGAGTAAATCATGTGTCTGTCTTTAATACATCGGCGCTTGGGCTTTCGCCTTCAAGTCGTCTTAGGGATAAGAGACCCTGTGAATTTTATTTTCACATAGATCTTGGCTGATAACGTTACCAATTATGTGCTCTAAGAATTTACAACTTTTATATTTATTTATTTTTTATTTAAATTAAGGACCCCCATAGGGGGTATTACATAAGGGGTCGCTTACAACAAACATCAACAAAAGAAGGGTACAATGTCACAAAAGCAAATTTGCATGTCAAATAAAACAAAAAAATCGTCAAGAAGATTAGTATCCAAACACACACAAAAAACCACCAAATATACCTACAACGCGATTGCACGTATTAATTATTTAAATTCTAATGAGTCAGCAGTAGTTACAATGGGAAAGCCCGTTCCAATCAAAGGCTACACGTAAAAAAAATTAGTTCTGAAATGTGGTGGTTCTTGCCTTCCGGATTGTGACCCGTGCGACGGTTGCGGCATACAGGAAGAACGACGTATGATAATCGGAGGCACGGGCTGTAAAAAAATTTGTGAAAAGAGATAATCTAGCTAAATGGCGGCGTTCAGAGAGGAGGGGGAGGTTGGCACGGGTTCGAAGAGATGTGACGCCAGTAAAAGAAGAATAATCTGAGTAAATAAAACGTAATGCTCGAGGCTGAACTGGTTCGATGTAATTGATGAGGTAGGCTTGGTGCGGATCCCAGATAGCAGATGCGTCTTCCAGTTTAGGGCAGATAAGGGATGAGTAAGCAAGTTGTTTTATGTGAGGAGGGGCCAGTTTCAAGTTGCGCCTCAAAAAACCTAGAAAAGCGATTAGCAGAGGGTATGGTGTGACTGATATGAGTGGCCCAGGAAAGATCGGATGTAAGATGAACTTCGAGATAGTTGTAGGAATTAGTTCTTTTTCCAAAGGAACGCTGTTAAGGGAGCAGGGAAAAGACGGAGGGTTTAGAGCGACGTGTAAAAGACACAAGCTTGCACTTATGGACGTTGAGACACATCTGTCATGTATTGCACCATGCTTGGATGCGGTTGAGGTCATCATGGATGAGTAGGTGATCTGATGGGTTAGTCACTTGGCGAAAGATGACACAGTCGTCAGCGAAAAGACAAACATGCGATGTTATTGATATAGGCATGTCATTACTGTAAATTAAAATATAAGGTGATAAAGGGTCCTTATTTTTTAAACTGGTATGACACGTGCCGTAAGCCGGTCGTGTGGCAAGATACCGGAGGAGAAAAACGCGGAAGATGATAGACAAAATCTTTGCCGTAATTTCTGCGTAGCGGCGCAGAGATGCGTTCGGTATGCAAACTGGGCCTCACGACTTTTGTACTTTTAGGTTTAACAACATCAAAAGTACGCCTTGATAAGATATAAAGTCTGCATTAGGAAAAGAAGAGACCTCGTCATATGCCTGCGCGTCAGGGACAGAAAAGACTGTCTGAAAGTACGTACTGAACTGCTCAGCAATTTCGCCAAGATCAGAAATCAAAACGTCATTTACTTTAATCCTGTCTAGTGACCTTTTTTTGTTTGTTGCTAGGGTACCTCCAAAACTTATCAGGATTGTTTTTTAGGAAGTTAGGAAATGTGGATGAGAAGTAACGCAGTCTCGCCTGTTGCGCGTGGGTTCGTAATTCACTCTGAAGTTCCGGAAGTCGAGCTTTCTTGCCTTGCGCCTCCTTTTTTCTTCTTCTTTTTTTTACATGGACGATAAACAAAACAAAAAAGAAGTAGGGGTGATCTGGACATACATTATATAATACAAGTTGCAATTCTATCTGTTTTCTACAAAACACTTTATAAATTCCTTGCGTTTAAAATTGGTGATAATAATTTTGTTTTATCATATCTATTTAGTGAAAACGGCGCTTCGTTTGTTAGCGACTGGAAAAGCTATAAAGTTCGCCTGCATTTTACTGGCCACCTCTCACAGCTGCGAGTGCGACGTTCATTTTTTTGTATCGTTGATATGTATATATATATATATATATATATATATATATATATATATATATATATATATATATATATATATATATATATATATATATTAGGGGTGTGCAAATATTCGAAATTTCGAATACGAATCGAATATTTATCTTATTCGAAACGTATTCGATTCGAAAATTGCATATTCGGAAGTTCCCGAATATTCGGCCAAAACCGAATATTCGGGAAAAGTTGCGAATATTCGCACAAACTTCGAATATTCGAGCAAGTAACGAATAATCTGCCTGCAACGCATTACCCTATAAATGTTTATTCACTGAGAAAGGCGTATGATGCGAGCGTTATTGGTCTTCCCCGTTTCTATCTGTCTGATGGCAGCAAGAGAGGATCAGTTTTGGTTTCTTTTACACCAAGCCCTTTATTGTGTGGCACTTTTATAGCAGTATGTGATGTAATGGCGCGTTCTATAAATTGATACAATAAAATAAACCTCGAGAGCGAAATATAACTATAAAATAAATCTCGAGAGTGTTATCTAAAAAGAAAAAGCTAGGTGCGAACAGAGCATTGCATCGCCATCGACAACAACTCCTGCCACTCCCGCGCAGTCAAAACTAGGGATGTCGCGAACCTTCCCAGGGTCGAGTGCGACCAAGTTCAACTTTTCAAACTTTCAACGTGATGTTCGACAAAGGTTCCACTGAAGCTTAACTAATGTGCGCATGCGCGAAAATTAAAAAAAAAGACCTGATTTTACTTGGCGGAGGAAAAATGCACTATTTGTTGGGTTTACAGGCATTACTGGTTCACATTAATAACTAATCAAAGCGTTAAAAGTGCATATTTTCAATTTTATATTGGTAACCATTTTATAAAAATATAAAAAAACTACTTTCTAAATTATTTGTTTCCCAATATTCGAAATATTCGTTTTGCAGCCGGGAAACACTGTCCATAAGTCGTACTTCTTCAAAGTTTAGTGAAATTTTGCAGGTTTCCCGAGTGAATGGGTCTTTCTAACTGGCGGAAATGTTGTCACGGCGCGTAGGGAGCGCTTACTTTCTGAACACGTTGAGCAGTTAATTTTCCTGCACGATGATTTGTAATGAGTGCATTACGAGAAGTATCTTTAGTCTGCTGCTGCCCAGTAAAATGCAGTTGCATTGATTTATTTTAAAAAGGCTATAAAACCTGCTGTGACCTATTGTTTAATTTTTTGTTTACTAGACACATATTCGATATTCGATTCGATATTCGAAACCCGATTTTTGTCTTATTCGTATTCGATTCGTATTCGAAAAATTCAATATTCGCACACCCCTATATATATATATATATATATATATATATATATATATATATATATATATATATATATATATATATATATATATATATATATATATATATATATATATATATATATATTTAAAGCTCGAAAAGGTCTCGTGAGCAAAACAAAAAATAAAGCAAACGAAATTTATAAATATTTTTAGACTTGTATCATAGCGCGTGAACAATTGTTCTCTTGAATATAACCGTGGCACCTTAGCAATGTATCGAAGCGCCCTTTTCTGAAGAGAAGAGCCGCCTCGGCGGCTAAAGAGCTGGCCTAAGGATCTCCCCAAATGACGGGTTTGAATCCCGGTCAAGGTGCTCCCTCAATCTGACAGAGTCCTATTGCGGAGAAGGCGCCACATAACCGAGCTTTCGGTTGCACGTAAAAAGATCTCCAGGTGGTCCAAAATAATCATCAGCCTTCCGCTGGGGCGTGCTGCAGATGCGTTGGTTTGGCACGTCAAACCCCCAGGGTTTACTTTTGATCATCAGATTACACGGTGCACCCACAACAAAACGCCCTATACGTGGCCTTTATCATTAAGGTGGGATTATTAGACATTGCTTGTGCCACTCATGGTAAAAAAAAATATATGTTTATTTTTTGAAGCCCGACCAAAGGGAGACGCAGAGAGGAGAGCGAAATTATCCAGGATTTTTTTATTTCGAGCCTAGGAGCTCGAAATAGACGAGCCGCCGGTGGCTCTCTCTGACCAAGAAATATATATATTTTAGGCTCGACCATATATCATGTATTAACTTGTAGTGTGTGATGTATAGAAGTGAGTCTGCAGACACAGACGCCTTGTATGACGCTCCTTAGAAAATAACTCTCTGCAGACGAATACATCACGCGTCGAGTGCTGCACCGAATACTGCGTCTTTTGGATAGTTTCTGTCGGATTTCTCTGAACGCTCTTCTGCCCTATGTGACTTGGGACCCCGGACCGACGGAATTATCTCAGATTCTCCTCGTTTTGTAACGTATTTAATAGCAGAAATGGCACCGATAAAATACAATCCATGAAAACCAACGTATACTCCGCGACAACTTTTCTTGGCAATGCAGTGGAAGGTACAGGCCTGCGTTCCCTCTCTCTTTTGAGTATGTGCGGCCTATCCTCCTCTCCCCGCAATCGGGAAGAGGAAGAGAGCCCCGCGCACACTCAAAATGGGAGAGGGAACGCAGGCCTGTACCTTCAGTGCATTGCCAAGAAAAGTTGTCGCGGAGTATAACGATGTATCCCCCGTACCGGCCATAATCTTCAAGTTCGTAAATACCGTGTCCTGAATCAACATATTTAGGTATCACCTTTTTCC
>JAZHYW010032719.1:0-38742 GCA_037355805.1 Ixodes ricinus
TATGCTATACTTGGTTTCCCCTTAAGTCCAAAGGCAGCCGACGCTACGAGCTGATCAGACCAATCACACAGCGTTGAAAGGGAACCAATATGGAGTAAGTCATGTGTCTTTACTTGCCTTATCATCGCTGAACCAATCATAAGCAAGAAGGCCCAGGAAGTTGCACTTTGGAGACTACTTGATTGGTCCCATTATCTCGTAGCGTAGGCTGCGTCTGGACTTAAAGGGGAACTCCGCAGGTTTTTTCAAGGTCTCCAAATTGCTTGAAATTTTCCTGAACTCATGCTTCAAGCATCGTTGAAATAGTATCCCAAATATTAGTTCAAAATATTGTTGTTGTTGTTGTTTTTTGCGAGGTTATTGAATTTACAGTGTCGGTCCACTCCGTGTTTTTCAAACTGAAAGTCTCTACTGGCAATAACGAAGAAGTGACGTCAGTGGAAGACAGGGGTTCACTCTTTGGTCTGTAGATTGTGTTCCCAACTGATTCGAAGCAGTTTCATGGATTCAAATGAATGCTTTAAAAGTTCGCCCCAATACCCGCGCTCCAGCAAGGAACAGATGAGTAGCATATTCTATTTTTTTAGACTGCTTGCTCGACTGGCAAGTTGTGACGTCACTGACACCACGAAACTGAAAAGTGAGGGTATATTTGAATGTTGGCTTTTGCATCATTTTTTTTTTGCCAATTCCACAATAACATTTATGAATTTCGCGACACTAAATAGCATACCGGAAAGGGTAAAGGCCGGGCAGTCAGAAAATATAGAGAGTTGAGGTTTTAAAAAATCTGCGGAGTTTAAGGTGAACCAAAGTTTATCAGATTTACTTTCAGTAAAACATTTATAAGGAAAAAGAAGAAAAGTGGGAGATGTCATATTGAGGGCACAAGAAATGTAAAACAAAATAAAGATACGAAAGACAAATGGTAAGTCAAGAAGCAATTGTATTGATAAGAAACCTTAAATTTGTACTAATCAATGACACCTGCATTGATTTAGACGTAGACGATGGTAGACGAATGTGGAAGATAAAATAATTTTGATATTGCAAACACCTGCTTTTCACGAGAAGAAAGTGCGTACGACGGTGGGCAAGGGGCAAATCACCACAAGCCTCTCCCAACGACTGCTTTAATAGGCCCGTTTCTTTCACAAACGTTGCTAACACAAAGGGCGGAATAATTTCCGAGAATAAACTAGAACTCTGCAGAAGAGTAACGTTTTACAACCTACTGTCTGTTTTACTTAAAGTCCGACCGCTACGTACGGTACACGATCTGAAAGGGCCAATCAAGCGGCGGAAAAAGTGTACCGTCACGATGCTCCTTACCTTTGTGCCATCGTTACTAAAACACGCATTTGGGAAACTCACCCTTAAAGCCCGGACCTCTGGCGTCCACCGAGACCGAACTGGATGCGATTTCAACGCCGTCCTTTAGCGCCCAGTAGAAACATGAAAATTGCCATATACAGCTACTGCGAGATGACACTGCGAGATGGTGCAACCAGCACCTGCGTGAGTCGACCTCAACCGATACGGGAAGACATTCAGTTCACTATGTGGCCGCTGCGGGAGAAATGACCGCGTTGAAATCGTGTTCAGTTCGGTTCTCGAATACGAATCGGTGCCACTTTTTCAAACAAGGCTCCTATGGCAGTTTCCTGGGGTCTTCTAGTAACGTTGGTTTGTGCATTTTCTTATCACCGCGTAGACGAATCGCGCACAGTCAGTACGCTTGATTCCGCACATTTCTTCTGTGCAAGGTAGATTGCGCCGGACATAGCGAACCCCAAAAAGAAACGAGTGCAGTGACAGGGCACTTTTTGCGCTGCGTTGAAGTAACGTTGCTTTGGCTAGCCAGGATAATGTAAGGGTGGGGTCAAGGTGTTGAATATTTAACCACATTTAATTAACCTGAAACTGGGGTAGAAGAGAAACATCAAAACGTACAGAGAAAATACACAGGACGACATCTCAAACTCAGCTAACTCGTTCATTCATTCCCCTATTTATATAATTTCGAAATCACGGTCATCACCACCGGCAACCAATCGGAACGCGACGCTGACGTGACGTCAGTGTCTTTCAAAACAAGATGGCACCTGTCGCTGGCGAGGCGTCTAAGGCGCTGTAGTCCTAGCGTTACAGCAGACAAATCAACGGAGAAACGCGATGTTCACGTCCGTCACTTGAATCCGCCGCGAAAAGATTTGACTCGTAATCTTAACGGGCTTCGCACCGGTGATTTGGTTCGGGTAAGAGTTTGTTTATTATTCCTGGTGCCACAGCCCGAAGCTCGCTGCCTTGCTAGTCTCTGCCCGTAGAACGTCGGAACCCGCCCCTGATCGACCGAAATGTCAGCTTTTGTACCCAATAAGATAATCGCGTGAACTATTGAAAGCTTTCAACACCGTGCATGATCACCACGAAGGCCGATAGAGACGTCGTGAGCCTGATTGCTTAGCCAACGCAATACCGCGGAGCGGGCAGGGTACCTGTGCTAGCTCGACCCGTAACGAGTACTACTACCAAAAGAAATAAAGGGAACATACTCAAGAAATAAAGTGTACGTACCAGACGATGCAGAGGTAATCCATACGGCGTTTATTTGAGCTTAATGTCAAACAAACAGTAGACTCGATCGACGTTCGAGAGACGAGAGGAGAGTCCGCCACCAACGAAGCCACGACCGGCTAGCACCGAACACATTCCCCACACCACGGTCCACCCCACCGTTCACAACTTCGAAAATGATAAGAGCGAACAACGAGGGAGAACACTGGCCCTCTTTCCCGAAAACAAGGTCAGCTATTCATGCGGGAAGGGTCCACTTCGAAGAAAAAGTCGGGGGCATCCTGTTCTGAGTCAGCAAGGCGCGCCTAGCTGGGCTTTTCTTGCGGGCGAAGTCGAGGGAAGCACAGGCGAGTTTTGCGGGTCCATGTCTCTTTTTTCGCTGCCTGAACTCGTGATGCGTGCGAACATCCCGAAGAAAAATTTTCCGGGTGCCAAAATAGCAAACTTTTGGCTTTGGATCGTGGATTAAAGTGGATTTTGGATTGTAAAACAGGGTTGCCTAACGTAACTCTCAAAAGATCACGCGTTATCGCCGAGAAACCTCCAACCGCCTCTCGCCAACCGCCAACCGCCTCTGGGTGTGTCTGAACGGGGTCGCTCGCGAGCCGCATCCGCAAACGCTTCGCGAACGCGGATCCGCTTCCAGTGTGAATGCGCCATAACCCGGAAAGACGAAGTTTGTATCGTTCAAGCGCCAGTCTCCATCACAAAATGTAAGAAAGGCCCAACGTTACAACTAAGACAAGGTAAGGCAACACCCATTCTCCATAAAACATGGACGACATGATCATTCTCTCTTTCTACACTAAACACAGTTCCCACTTCTGATACAACAGACGCCTTCTCCACCTGATACCCCCTCCCCCTCCCTTCCCACCTACGGATAGAAAACGTAATGGGTTTCTTGTAAAAGCAATACGTCGTAAAAGAAAAAAAAAACTGCCAAACGTATCGTCAAAAAGTGGGCACTATTTTTTTTTAGTTTATTTAGTTTAGGACGTTGCGTTGGCTTTCTTCCTTTGGTCCCTCGTGCTTTGCTCTTTCTTTTTACTTTCAGACCTTTCGTTATATTACGCAATTCCTATCGCCACGTGACCGCCAAGTTTACATCTTTCTCTAAAAAAAAATGAAAATTCTCGACGTGAAGAAATTTGTTCTAAACTTTTGCGCAGAACGAAAGTATTCGTGTAACGACGAGGCATCAACTAAAGAAATTTTAAACGCGCGACAAGTCAGCGGACGTGAGCAGAATCCCGTGGAAACTGGTTCTGCACACCTCGCGAAATTGGCAATTGCTAGTGGTTCACAATTCTTGTAGAGCATCGTCAAGGGGATATGACACTTCCGTCAAGTTCAGACTTCAAGAAACGACGTAGTTTTGTCACAAGGGTGTCTCCAAAAAATGAACCTCGAGGAACCTAAGAAAAGAAGGGAAACGGGGTTTCGCATAGCTCCGCGTTGTTTGTAGCTAAAAGGGAACGGCTGAAGGGAAACGGGGTTTCCTTTCCCTACGCCAGACTACGGACGCATTGCGCATTGACTACGGACGCATTCCGTAGTCTGGCATAGTTTCCGTCAGCGGAGGTCTTGGGCACCCAGCCCTCCCTAAAAGTTGCGTGTGCTAGGACAATATTAGGACCAAAATTTATTTCGCACAATAAGCAAAGATGCACCACAATTGCATAAAGAAATGCGCGTTCGAATTCTACCGTAGATAGTGCACCGAAAGAATATCGCGGCGGGAAAAAGTTTTCTTTTATTAATACTTCTTTGTGAGAAATTGAAGCTACAAACAAAATGCGGTGAAGAAAGACTTCCAGGCCTACTTTTATTTATCAATGTGATTGCGGGCGGCGTCACGATTTAAAAAACCGTGCAAAAATATGACTCAAATGGATGCTGTTCCGAGTTGCCGCAAGGTCTTCAAAATAGTGGCTCATTTTGCGGTCATAACTGGCACTTAACATTTTTCCACATAAAAATTAAGAATGAAAGATAATAAAACATTTTGAAACTAAAAATAAAAATTTTGGAAGATATTGACGGTCTTCAATTATGATATCTCCGTAATTATTTTTGTCTTCGAAATGATTTTGGCTTCTGGCACCCGTGTCCACGAGAGGCCACTTTCGTCATCACCGTGTGGTCGGTAGTGGCTCTTGCGGATCTTGGACAGTTTCCGGGTGTTCGCGATCCTGTATGCTATGCTCCGCTTAGTTGCTGCGCTCGGAGTATGAAACTAGGAGCAGTCGGAGTACGAGTAAAGGAGCCCGGGCTCAACGAGCCCATTGACCATGATATCAGCAAGTAGCTGCACGGGACTATCCGTGCTTTGCGTTCCTTTATTTGCGAGTGACTATTGTTATACAGTCGTATTAACCGTATGTGAAAAGCACTTGTTTGACCTGGGGCTAACATCATATAATAAATAAAACCCGGTCGGGTTTAATTCATGGCTAAATAAACACTCAGTATAAATGAGGTCCATCGTTTTTTTCGATATTTAATTTTTTATGTTTACGGCCCGAGCATGTTCCTTAAAGATTAGGTTAAACCCGATTTTCCCCCGGATTCAAAAAGTGATATTCCCTATACATTCCAAATTGATCCGCTTCGAAAATAGTTTGGAAAACCATCTGTATGTGGGAACATGTGCGCTAGCTCCAGACATCGGAAATAAATATAGATTATGTTGGCTTCAGTGATATTCATTGAATATTATCGATATCCAAAATGTGCCTTTTATGCCAATTGTGAAGAATACTTTGTCCTTCTACACTTTCTTTCAACCAGAACAAACAAACAAAAAAGTAAGGAAAAAAAAGAGAAACTTTCCTCAATACTTTGTTGTGACAGGAACAGCGAGGTGATATTTTCGTTTTGTGAAATCAAAGCCATAATATTGTGGATTGTCAAGGTAGTCAAGTTGTGATGTTGAGGTGTAGGGTTTCCTCCAACTTATTAAATTTCGCCACCTACCATAGCTTGGTAGCGCACGCTACCTCCCAGAAGAGGTACCCTTGTTAGTGGCCCTCCATCTATCTACCCGAAAAGCCCAAGTGAGCGCTTATACAATACTTCAATGGGTGTACTTTAAGACTTCAATTTCAGAACACAAAGCGAAAATATATCCCTGTATTTAAACCGATCAATGCTCTTTATTGTTAAGTATACATTATAACACACTTCTGACAGAATAGCCACTCATGTTATTGTGTTTTTGCATAAGGTTGTAAATAGTGTCACTGACTCGCCGCCATTGATCACTAGCAGAGTAAATCGGCATGTCAACTTCCGTCCTACCAGATATCCTGTATGCCTTCACCTTCGTTCACCATTTTACACTTTACCGGTTACTCGTATTCAGTTATTATATACCAGCATCGCTCCACCTCACTTCGATTTCTTTACATCTATTTCATTGTACCGCCATCAATTAAATAACATTGTAATTTACTCATCACCTTCCATTGGATTTTGCGATTCTGATATAATAACAAGTGTTGTCTTTTCGTTACTATATACAGGGTGAAACAAGGAGACGGCAGGCTCTTTAAATCAACCGGAAAATTCGGTTTCTTAACCTATCGCGCTACGACTTTGTGCAGCGTTGCCCACAGATGGTGCATTTTTTTTGTAAAATTTGCAAAGAGCGAACTTACCTGAGGAAAAAGTAAAGAAAGAAAAAGGCTTAGCTCCTATGGAAACGCAGCGACGCCACCAGTCTTCAAACAACACGGCACCGTTTCGCACGAGAGACAAGAGATGGCGCAAGCGGTCGCGACGCCAACTGCCGCCAACGAGCGAGCAGACGACGCCGAGAGCCGGCGTCTTTAGCAGACAAGAAACTGCAGTTCCTTGTTGTTACCGCGCCTGTTTTTGTTTCTGCGACTGTCGCCGCCTGCGGAACGCGAGCCGCTTTTGAGTCGAAAGGATCGTCTGCTAAAGTGCCGGCTCTCGGCGCCATATGCTCGTTCGTTGGCGGCGTTCAGTTGCGCCATCTCTTGTCTCCGTGCGAAACGGCGCCGTGTTGTTTGAAGACCGGTGGCGTCGCTGCGTTTCCATAGGAGCTAAGCCTTTTTCTTTCTTTACTTTTTCCTCAGGTAAATTCGTTCTTTGCAAATTTTACAAAAAAAATGCACCATCTGTGGGCAACGCTGCACAAAGTCGTAGCGCGATAGGTTAAGAAACCGAATTTTCCGGTCGATTTAAAGAGCCTGCCGTCTCCTTGTTTCACCCAGCAGTGCACCAGAGAGAAGACAGTTGTGGTTGTTATTAGGGAACTGAAAAATAAAGACTTATTATTAATACACCTATAATAATACAATACACTGCACCCTTACTATATTATCTCTATTCCTACGTGACTTTCGCATATTGTCACGGATAAAAAATTGTAGCTTGTGCCTCCAGACTTATAAAGTTAGCAGCATCCTGCGTCGGGGAGGAAAGATGGCTGTCCTGAACCAACTACGTAGCGTTGCTTTTATACACGCAGTACGCTCTGAACCAGAGCACTCGATGACCGCCGAGCATGGCCTGCAAATTCTCAGGAAAGCATCGATTCATGAAAGAAAAGCACTGCGCCAAGGGCAGTAAAAATTCCGTTCATCGGCGTCGAAGGCGCGTTAATTGCTAACTCCGCCATGCACGCTTTCTTTTTGTACTGCTTGTTTAACTTTTTTTTTCAAAATACAGTTGCAGCGAAAAAGGCTAAAATACATCAGCTTACATCCGACAAACGCAATGACATTAAAAAGTTTTTTTTTTGATTTGACAATTATTTTAGAACCGTCAGCCATAATCAGTTGGTCCTTTCAGAGTACAGTAAACTTCTCGGTGGTACAAAAACTATGTACAGAAATTTTCGCGAACTGGGTGGACGTTTACGGCTGCTCGGCGTACTGACGTTCTTCTTCTAGATGGCTGACAGGCTCAAGAGCATGAACATGTCGTCAGAAATTCCACCTTCATTTTCTACCGACAAGAAGTGTATCCCACGCGGCGAAACTGGGAAACCTTTTTTTTTTAATTTCACTGCAGGATGACTCATTGAAACTCAACTTCCCAACGCTCAATATGTACGTGTACACCGGTATCTTTTTTTTTTTCTTTGTTTTTAAAAATTTTTTTTTAATTACAGCACGAGCAATTCTTTTTTTTTTATCGAGGCGGGGTCTTAACAGCTTCACTAGTAAGGCCCCACAATGCATTTAACAAAGAAGACTTAGCAGATGATCTTATCGACATTTGTTTTCACTGTTTTGAGCACATCCTATCCTGGTATTCTAAATACAAAAATAAATAGTTCGGGACTAGTAGTAGAACATTAATTAAATCCTTATCAATTTTTGTAATGAGTTACTGAACCGAAATATTCTCGAGGGAAACGTATCGTGAATATCCGCAAAGAAGGCACCACCTCATTTACTTAACATTAAACCCTCGTTCACATGACATTTCATATGGATACTACAAACTCGGGCAACATTATTCGCAATCGTATTTGGATGACAGCAGGGAAATATAAGCCGTTCTCATCTAGAAGACACATTAATTTTAACAAAATTTGACGGCTAAGCAAATGCCACAAACCTAGCCCCCCCCCCCCCCCTCGTCAAACCACGCGAAACAATTCGGACCGTGATGAGCGCTCCTTAGGTCGAACTTCACATAAAAACACCCACCATTTTGTGTATATTCTGGACGTTGATACGAGACATGGCCAGCACTTGAAAGATGTCGCACACTTTTGCTGCCAAAAATAAATTTCATACAAAAATGAAGGTAAAATAAAAGCTGCCCTTCAAACTTGCCGCATATGATCTTACCATTTCCGCCTCTTCATTCCAGAGCTCCGTACTGTCGCGGTAGTGCTCAAGCGGCACGCCGAGGTACTTCCCAGGCAGAGCTGCGTACTTAGTATTCATATGCATTTTAGGCCCGGTATCCCAGCTACTATATCAAAAGCCAGCAAGCTTGTCCCATATTATTCGGCATATCCTGACCGTTTTCAACGTAATGCAACTACACTAACCACATCTCAAAAGCTCCCTTCGTCCCTACAAAAAAAAAAGAAAAACGACAAAAAAACACTACGTGCTCTGCGTACGAGAAGACATTAACTTGGCAGGACTGCAGTGTAAATAACTCAATATTTAAGTATTAGTTCTAAACAAAACGGCTTCAAACAATAGCGAAAAGCAGTTGATACAGTGGACACCCCTGGCTTACTGAAGAACGCAATTTAATACTGTCATTGTTTTTTTTAATCCATTGGCTTTAGTACCCACATGACAGGAAATAAATGACGGCGTCCGTCTACGGTTAGAACAGTGGAAAGGGAATCGTGCAGCGTAGAAAGGAGGAGAGTAGTGAAGGACAAAGGCGAGAGGGAGGCCAGGACACGGGGCGGAAGACAATGCGCGCGCGGATGCTGGGACGAGTCAGATCTTTCAGGTGTTCAAAGTGTGCAGCTTTGCACACTTCAAACTCCTTGTGTACCCATTTCTATGGAAATCAGCAGGGATGGTCCTTTTTTCCTTTCTTCTATTTTTTTCCGATGAGCAGATGGTCATTGCTTTAGGCAAGAGTGAAGAGACCTCTGACGCCTTGTGACTCACTGGGTTGTTCGAGTCAGAATCACCTTGGCGTTTGGTGTGTGTTAGTTTCCTATAGACCGTGAATCTCAGGTTGTCTCCTTGCCTTTTGACCAGAGCATCGAGGAACGGCAAAACTCCATCTCTCTCATATTGTACCAAAAACCGAAGAGCTGGTTCAATGGACTTCATGCGTGCCAAAAATGGTTCACTTCTGATTTCTTCACGATGCAAAACAATGATCCACATTGCGCATAAATACCTTTCGCCTCTTGACGAAGCTGCTTAGCGCCATCTGTTCAAACACTTCCATTGTGAGGTTTGCCATCGTGACAGAAATAGAAGCGCCCATTGCCTTCCCGCTGACCCCTTTGAAGAGCTCACCATTAAAACTGAAGTACGTACTGCTGAAGCTGAGGGGCTATGTTGCACGTTTTGGACTCCCAGGAGACTACGAAGAAGGAAGTGACGTCAACAACGCTTTTTGGATGTTGATTGGTGGAGTCGCTGATGACGGTGAGTTTCAGCAATGCGTGGTGTTGCTTTGTTTGTTTGTTTGTTTGTTTGTTTGTTTGTTTGTTTGTTTGTTTGTTTGTTTGTTTGTTTGTTTGTTTGTTTATTTATTTTTTGACACAATTGTCAGGGTGGTTGGGACAAAAGGTGAAAACGAATCACCTGACTAGGTCCCAACCCCCGTTACAGCACTCAGCAGAAGGGAACAGGAAATGAATCAAAAACAGCATAAATCAAAAATAAAACAATATATCAGAAGATAAAAATATGAGGCACAAAAAATGTACAATCTATTTTGATGTGAACTATACTAGGAATACACACTAGGCACATTGAAATATATCGTAAGGTATTTTTTGAAAAGAAACGTGGACGCTATTGTTTGGGCTAATTCGAATACACAATAATTTTTGTTAAGAAGATCGGTTATCTGCTAGGATATTTTTGTAGTATCATAATTAGTTCTTATTTTAGGTTTTGAAAACTGCTGGTGTCTCAAGTTGTAATTTGTTTGCTTGGGTAAATATGTTTCGTAAAATAGAGCGGCATTCATGTTTATTTGAGTATGAACAGAAATCGCGACCTTTAGACAAAAAAGATTGTCTAACGTTAATATTTGATGTTTAATATAGCTAGGGGTAGTCGATTCAGTCCAGAGTAAATTATCAATTGACCTAACTGCGCGTTTTTGCAATGTAAATAATTGCTTAATATTACTTGCTGTAGTCGTCCCCCAGACCAATAAACAGTAATGCAGCCTCGAGTGAATCAGAGATATATACAGTTGTTTTTTTAACCAGGCTGGAAGAAGGTATTTTAACTTTAGTTTCAATTGTGCCTTTTGAAAGTAACTTAATATTATCGTTATTCGTCTTCCTTTTCTTATTATTCTTAATACTATGACTTCAGGTTTTAAAAGTTATCTTTAAATATCTCTGCTGTCTCTCTCGGCGAAGCTGTACGATCTTCTATCTCTAAAGCCAATCGTTGAGAGCTTAAGGGAGACTGTGAACTGCATCCAATGTTCCATGGAATTCCTTTCTGCCCAATATGACCGCATACCCAAGCTGGCCACAACCAATGAACGAACTGACAAGGCTTTGCAAGATGAACTATCCTAATAGAGGTCAACTGCACAACTACAGGCCCGCAGAAATCCACAAGGTCCGAGTGCTCAACGACAACGAGCAACAGATCCGCCTTGCTAACGTGGAGGCGCATGGTTTCCCTTCGAAGTCCGGAGAAGAACTCGCGACCCTTGCGTCAACTCTAGCTGACCAACTACACATTCCTAATTTCCACAAAACTAAGATCCTCGCTATCCACCGCTTGCTTGCCAAACCCGACAAGACATCACAAATATTAATTGTTTTCCGTTTCTAGATCGAAGAAATCCTGGATAGAAGCGCGTGGGACGCAGCTCGTATGATCGGTCAGAATGCCTCGTTCCCGAGATTGCATTTAGACTACCACCTAACAGTCTCCAACAAAGAGGTGTTTCGGCGTGCTGTACAGAAGGGCAAGGAGTGAGGGTACATGTTTGTGTGCGTGTCGAGGGTAGGGGTCCAAGCGAAAAAAAGCGAAAAGTGTGGGAGCTTTGTCGTACTACCCTCCATTAGACCTTGAAAAGATTGTCTGGAAAAAATAGTTCACAGGTCCCGTATCTAGGTAGCCACGAAGTTGGACGTTTTTCGGTTTTCCGACTACTTCGTAAATATTTTGAAAAAGGTCATGACCATTACTTTTCTTTATTACACGTTAATATCACAAGTATAGGCAGACACTGGAATGGATTTGAGATTATATCATGGGGCATTAGAAGGTTAATAGATGTTTTTGTCTTAACAGAAATCAGCATTTCCTCTACATATAAAATCAGTTTCAAATTTGTTGTTTTCTTCGCCGAGATATGCAGTACATTTTACACGCGCTTTTGTTGAGTGAACAATTCGGTGAACAGGCGGTTTTTGTTTAGTGATGAATTGTCTATTTCCCATATTTTTTAATATTTTGCTCAGGCTGAATGCGTCGCCCTCTTTTCCGTAAATTCAAGAACCTTATCTTGCTTATTAGCATTGTATGGACCACTTTGAAAAACAAACGTAATATTTTTCTCCGAGAAGTGGAAACGCGTTGTCAGTATTCTTAATCTGCATGACCAGTTATGCGCCGTTGGAGATCTGCAAATACACACATTAAGCGTGTCAAATTTACGGTGTGCAATTACCTGAATATCATTGCAGGACTTAGAATTGAGTGCACTATTATTGCCCAAACACCTGAAGAGTTTCTTCTGCACAGGCTTCTTTACTTTTGCAGTGACCATATTAACATTAGAACATCTGCGTCAGCCGTTAAATTAAAAATCAGTTCGGAAAAACTCGCTGACCACTAACTTGTTGCTTGCCAGGCATCCTCTAGTCCCTGCATTTTGCACAAAAAACACAATCACGTTAAAGTAAGCAGAATAAATAACAACACTTCCGACCAGTAGGTTTCGGCTTTTAACTGGAACACATTTGCAGAGTCGGGCAGGTGTAGCGACGAATATGAAAAGTTTGTTCTTGTCTTCATCCAGGTCTATAAATCAAGTTTCCAACCAATGTATATAAAAAATTAACCCTGGAAGCCATTGCAGGAAAATCAATAATCCGCATGTTGCCATCGCTCGCGTGGAAATTTTGCCAATTGAAGATACGTTTCAAATCTTGTCAAAATAAAGCCAACGTAATAAATCGGTTGGGGAAGCGCACTCACAAATTGAATAAATTCATAAAATATCGTGCTCAAGAGCAAAAAACCTTGGTCCCTAATCAATTAGATCATGGCCACAATACGCAAACTTCTAATGATAATGCAATGCAGAAACAATTCGTACAGCAATTTCCGTCCAATGATTCAGAATTTCGATGCTTTCTTTTCTACCTTTTCTGGTCAAGCAAGAGATTCACCGACCCATATTCAAAACGTCATCCCTTTTTTGTATTCCCTGCTCCGCTCCGAGAAACCGATTTGTACTCCATTTTACTCACCTTCAAGCCAAACACATCCCCTGGAATAGACGATACTCGCCTGTCCGACCTTCGCCGAACCTTTCACAGTATTATATCTGTCCTTGTTTTTAAGGTGAACGGCCTTATTGGAGCCAAAGCCGTTCCTGATGACCTCAAAACTTCAATAGCTTGTCTCTTGTACAAACGTGGTGCTAAATGCGACATCGATAATTATGGACCCATTTCCATTTTACCAATCATCGGGCAAATAATTGAAAAGCATACGTTTTCATAATGACATCTCTTATAGACACACTCGACATACTGTCACTGAAGCAATATCGATTCATGCATGGAAAGATATACAGCATCTTCGGAAGATTTTGAAGACAATATTTACTTTTTTTGGGGGTCACAATCTATTCACCTCAAGTATATTCTTGGACGTATCCAATGCAATTGCCACAGTAAGTCACACTCTACTTTTGAAACAATATTACAGCAATATTTTCCTCAGGGAATTTCTTTCCTTTTTTTAAGAGTTATATTTCTAATCGATCCTAATTGGTGCCTACGGGTGGTATTCGAGGCTTTCGAAACAAAACTTAAAGTTGGCATACCGCAAGATTCAATCTTGCACTTATATTTGTTTGAAATTGTGCCAATAACATTGTTGTCACTACCAGAATGAAAGCTTTAGCAGTGTGCACACGACATCGTAATCATGTCACCACATATCAATTACTAGGTTGATGTGTTGTGACAATTCGTCAGCTACAACGCCATTTGACATCGATAATGAACTAGTTTGAGAAAAGTCTACTTTCGGTTTATACTAAAAACTAACTCGTTTGTTTCTTCAATCCGCTGAAATTCGTCAGTCTAGACTTTCCCTTCATTTTTGTACTCCTCCACGTGCACGCAGTGCACTCGTCCCTTTAGAGTATGTGGATAGCCTTATATACTTTGCCCTCTTTTTTATATCGTCCAAAGCTTGTATGTTAATTTTACATATATTAAAAAAAAAACTCCGAAGTGCCTCTGTTTTTTATATCGATCTAAAGTTTGTATGCCCTTTCAATTCGAAAGGCCATTGCACATGCTCTTGCAAAAAGTGTTCATCGCTACGGCATCGCTGTCTTCGGGTATTGCTCCCCTTCTGGAAGGTCAATATCGACTGTGTATTAACTCTATCCTAACAAGTTTTTCATAGAAACTCTTAATACCTGAGGACACCAAGCCATTCAAGTTCCTTAGATTTTCTAGCTTCCGTGCAATTTACGTTCATTTTGTTGTGTTGTGGAATGTTCGAAGTAATGAATTAAAAGCGAAAATTTATCCCGATAAAATCTTCGTCACGTTCATTCTTAAAAAAAATAGAACCTTGTACGCATTCAATACGGTAAAAGTACGCGAGCTTATTATGGTTCACATTTTTTTCGCAACTACCACCTAACCGCTGCATTTTTTCTTGTCCCTGCAAAATCGAGAAAGTTCTAAATGATATTGCGTTCTGAAAAATGTCTTTGGTTGAGCCTCTTTGGTGGCATGTTTTTTTTCTGTTTTTCTTTTGCATTAATGTGGGCTGGGCGTCGATTAAAAATTTTAACCCGATTAATCGCCACCCTTTAATCGATTAATTAATCGATTAATCGGTTGCGTTGATTTTTATAAATAATATATTAAAAAGAATGCAACAACTCGTCTTGCCTTTAAAGACTTATTTTACTCTCTGTTACACGGCGCAAAGGACATTTAGAATTGAGGATACATATAGTTCAACGATTCAAAGACTCACATATTTTTGCTCCAGCTCCGAAGACAAAGAAGCTTGTCCACATTCTCCGACAGGAAGACAAGAAGTCAGGGCTTGGGCGATGCTTTCTTCTTTTTCAGAGAAAGGGGCCTCGATGAGAAGGCGTTGATTGTTGTCTGCGTTTTGGCGGATGGTCCTTGCTGCAGCTACATGGGTGCTTCGCTCGTAGGCGATACTGAAGCGAACTTACGCTTCCACTGTACGAAAACGGCTTTTTGCAGATGATGCAGTGGACTTCCTTCGAGTTAAAAACTTTACCGCTGGAGTTTACTTTAAACCCAAACTTTCCAGCGAGATTGCCTTTCATACTCGTGAACACGTCCATTTTTACGGGCCGAATACTGGAACAAGTAACCATGGCGTTGTTAGCTTCCCAGCTTGTTTTTCTGCTTGTTTGTCTTGCCTGGGCACGATGTGTAATAGATCCTCAACACGTGAAGTTTCGCGGTCGCGCGGGGATCAATTGCGGGCCCGGCTTGTTCTTCTAGCCTCGGCAGAACTGTAATGTATATCCTCGAACACCTGACGCTTCGCGAGCGCGAGAATTGAACCTTGCTCATAGCACCTGGCTGGGAACGGAAACCGCTCGGGACAGGAACGACCGGATACAGAGTCACACCTAGTTCGGGCAGGGTCTTCCAGGATAGAGCCATGCGTGCGTCCATTTACTGTTTTTGAGTACCAATTAAAAAACCGATCAACCGGTTAAAAATTTTGATTGCGATTAAAGCCTTAATCGATTAATCGGAAGGTTAATCGATCAATTGCCCAGCCCTAGTTCCTACAGGGCATTCTCGGACGCCTTCTATTCGGACAGTCTGTAGTGCACTAGTATAATCCAGTACGTCACTTATTTTTGTTTATTTTTTGAGAAGCTTCGTTAGTTTGCTTGTTTTTATTACTTAGGCGCCGCAGGCTTTTTTTAATTCCACGCTTTGATACGGCACAGTGTGTATGATACATGCTGTGCACGGCATCCGCGAGACACATGGAAGAGCAGTATCTGTGGGTGTATGTTTCTTATTTTATTTTTTGCGCTGGGTAGCATAGTTCGACGTTTAGTTGGGATACCAAAGATACACGAAACATCATTTGATTTTTTTTTGTATCCCTGGGATAGATTCGTTAGTAGTGTAGTCTCACGTACGGTGAGTAATCATATTGAATTTACTTTTTTACTTATGTTTATTCGGTCACAAGTCATTTTGTTACACTCTTGATTACCTGCTTCTCTTTCAAGAGCGGAATGCTCATCAAAGTGGTTGTTATCACACAAGCCCTAGGGAGCTTTGATGAACTAGCGTCTGCACCTGATTTTATGTGTCTTAGCAATTATTAATAATATTAATATTAGTATTAATACTGTTATTATTTTTCGAATGATATTCACTGATCAACTTCAGACGCAACGTTATGAGCGTGTTGACTTGCTGAGCCTGCACACGGCGTCGGCAGAAGCCGGACCTATTGTTTTTGTTTAAAACGTTGCATGGGTCGATTAATTCACCAAGCCTCTTGTCTGAAGTAGTCTTAGCGCTCCAGGTATGCCTACTCGGAATCAATCATGCTTTATATTTGCAACAAGATTTAGTCGTTTAAGCCCAATTAATAGACTGACTGGAGTGTTATAACCAGTACTCTAAGAAACTCGATATTTTGAACTCGTGCTACAGGGTCTTTGTAATTTCCATTGAATACCTGTCCGGCAAGTTAATAATGATTGTGGTTCACTTTGAGATTGATTTCGGAGAGTACAGACACGTGTTGTGTCTGTGCTTGTGCTACCGCCTAGTATATTATTCGCTTTGAGTGCCTCTCAAACTTGTTTTTACATTACTGCAACTTCCGTTCATTGTACACCAAGACCTAGAAATTTTATTTTTGTTATCATTCAGCTCAGTGTATGTCGTGCATGGTTATATTCAGTGACTGTATAGTGCATTGCTCTTCTGCATTTGTGTGTTTTAGGTATTCGTTTCCATCCAGTGTGCCAGTACCAAGACCGCAAGGATGTTCCTGGGCACTATTATAAGCATTGATTGATTGATTAATATTATTATCGGGTCAGTATATACTTGATCTTGCCCCGAACGCTCCACCGACATCAACACGACGACGCCGGGAGCTCAAGGGGGTTGCCTGCAACTCAGTCTCGTTAAAGGCGGCAACGCGCAGGGCCAAGCCAACAACAGTGCTGGGATCAGCTGGACGCCAACTAACCAATATGTTCCCCCATTACCACGTCGGAGGGCTACGTTCGTCACGAATATGGCCCCGGAGACCACTCCGGCGACATCAGAGATTATTTGTCTACCGTGGGAATCCCAGATGAGCGGTGTCGCCGGCTGAAGGCGTGCTACGACACGTAGGCGTCATTCGACGTTTCTCTGCGGGCCGAGGCATTTTTTATGGACTGATTGACCCTATAAATCTGGCCGAAATGTTTTTTGTTTAAGCCCTTCAGAGGCAACCTTGGAGAGGAAATGTGCTTTTAGAGCGACGATGAAATCACAACCTAAGATAAGAGCTTAGAAATTTATTATTAAAATATCCGAGTCTTAGAAACTAATGCTTATACATTTTAAAAACGTTACGTTAATAAACTTTTCAGTGGTTTGTCTTACGGAAACCTGGCATTGCTCAAAAACATCGTACTCGAATACTTTCCTCCAAGATTCGATGTGCACTATTGCAATCGCGACAGCTCTAGAATGGGGAATGGTAGTCTTGATTGCCCTTGACGAGGGTCTAGTCTCAACCAGACTTCTCATTCATAAAACCACCTCCTGAATCTTTGTTCCTGGAGGTTTGTCCAACCGCCAAGAGCCTATTTTGACCGGTGTTTCTTATCTCTGTCTGGAAGTTACCCCGAAGAATTTAGTAATTGTCCTCATTATCATAAAAGAAACGGTCAACAAGTTGAACTCATTTAAGTATTTAATCATAGGAGACTTTAATGCCCCAGGGGTAGACTAGAGAAATCTTTAAAAAAACTGTTAAACATCTTGTATGTACTCGCGAATGTGCCATTTGCACAATAACTTTGATGCTTTCTTGTTCTTAAGACAGCTTAATGAAACTTATGACTATCAGGAAAAGTTCTCGACTTGTGTTTTTGAACACGAACTATAAAACTGTAGCCTCTTGTGAAGTACCGATGGTAGCGCTAGATAAATGTCACCCTCTCTAAATATAGTGAATCCAATTTTATCAGGCCTCACCCGTGTTACCACATACAAAGTTCTCTCTTGCTAGAGTTATCAATTTGTCAATGGAGATTGCATCCAACTTTATCAGTACTTCTTAGAGGTCGACTGGTGCCCATAATTCAATGCCAGGACAAAATGACCAGGTCTTTAAATTTAATAAGGTGATTAATAAGGTGTGGACAAATCTATCCCATGACAGAAAAACCGCACAGATAAATTTTCTTACTGCTTTTTTTGCTGAGTTATAGACATTCTTCAAAGAGATAAAAACGTTTCTGCCTCGAACGTTGAAGAAAAGCAGTCTTCTCAAATGAGAAACTGAATTCAAGCAACGCAGTAAAATATCTAAAGTACTAATAAATCAGGATCATGAGCCGCATCGAGAAATGATGGGGACCGAATTCTAACCAAGTCCCCAAAGGTTTTGGCAGTACATCGGTTCGCGTAAGCAAGAACGGTTAGACGAAAGACAATTGTTCTAGATGGTGTCGCAGCAAAAATACATCAGGAATATCTGCTAATCATTTCAGCTCTGTTTACACTGATCCCCAGATTTCTTCCTTCTGATTCTCATCCGGAAGCTACACTACGCTGCTACACTTGATTTGTGCAAACGAAAACATCGTTCCTGGAGTGTATTAAATAAAAGGATACCTAGGCTATCATCTGCACTGTTAGCAAGTATCGTGTATTTGGTGAATATTTGGAGTGAAAAACACGCTATTTACAAAAATTACCACAAATTTACACGTTGAGTAACGGATAATTCGTTCAAAAATCATGCGAGGTTGTAAAAACGTGTTTTGGTTCGGTCATACACGCATAACCGTGTAGCCGACATCGAAAACAGGCATCACCCCCGGCGACGACCTCAGCATTGCCGGCCATCGAAGCACCGGAATGCTTGGGAACACACCTAGAAAAGGACCGTGGAAACAAATGACGCGCGGAAAGAAACATGTCTCGAAGACAGATATGCACCAAAAGCAGTTGCGCCATTTCGCGGGACGAAGTTCGCGCTCACCGTGCTTCTCGCTCCGCTGCCATTGTTGATTCTGGTCAGTGGGAATGCGGCTTCCCTCATGTCGCCCATGTTTGTATTTATTTTAGGGGTCCTGATAATAGTTTTTACACACCACAAATGAAGTTAGCTGGGTCTAATTACTCGATCGAAACAGGTTAAAATTGATATAAAAAAGCGTGTATCGATCTGAACACATGACATTGCAGTTGGTTTCCGTTTTGGTTTCAACCCTTCAACTGCAAGCGAAACGGCCGTGTAAAACCAGGAGGTGGGGGTGAAGGTGCCTCCGCTTTCTGCACACCTCCTCAGAATTTACTGCGCTCCGTGGTAACCGACACGGAGCGCCGTAAATTTCTAACTTAAAGATGACCATCTGTAGGTCATCTTTGAGTTACAGCTGACCGAAAAAAAAATTTGGCTACGGCGCAACGCCAATGCACGCTGGAAACTAAAGCCAATATTGCTTTCGTTTTTGTTTTTTTTTCGGTCGGAGAAGAATTTGGCAACAACGCACGTTCAACATGCCGCCGGTATTGTTTTGCTTTGACGCGACACGGGAGCTTCGCGGTTTGCGATCGTATGCAACGAAGACGTGACCGTAGAAGTGCCCTGTGATGTTCCCAGAAGACGGAAAGTATCCTTCGTAATCGTAGTGTATGCTTTGAAAGCGAAGGGAGTCACAGGGTCCACGAATGAGCAACCACAAGCCAAGGTTCATGACAGCGCTGCGTTGACTTCGGCGATCTCGTTCTGTTTGGTGTAACACGGCGATGCGACAAAGAGCCGAAACGTTCGTGGGGTGTGGTGCAGTGCTTGGAGGTAGAAACCCGCACTAACACGGAGCTCAAATTGGTTGTTGTGGGGATAAGGTTCAACGGGATCAGTCCTGTCATCGTCAGCATGATCCGGTCCAGCTGGTCCGGGAGGACGCAGCGAGCGTTTTTAAAAGTAAATCTTCCTTCGTTTCGTTTCAAAATGTAGAAGGTTGCCGACGGATACCATGAGTAAAAAGCTGCGGGCGTTTTCAACAAAATTACGTCGTTTTAATTGAACAATAGACTCCGGATTGTTGTCCTGAATTTGCCGTTTTTTATGCTTCGTGTTGTTGAACTGTGTTTGCACAGCGACGCACACCGCTCGAATAGATGATTCGGTCCTGCAAACGAACCGGTTATACAGAATTTTAGGGAAACTTAAGTCACCACCGATATTTTTCTGTAAATCTGTAACACCGACCGCCTGGATTTGTCAAGCGGTAGCAGTACTGGACCGGCTGGGACGTCGACTGGCGGAGCTGGAGGCAGAGGTTGCATATTTCGGCATCTGCCTTCGAAAAAGATTCGTGGACCCAGCTGCATTCAAGCATCTGTCGGCATCGGGGGGCCATTGGAGCGGCAAGAAGAGGATCCTCAAGGCGTACAGAGAAGCCTCAAGTCACCGGATCAAAGAAATACGCAGCGCTTCCGAAAGACTTTGGGAGATCCTGGTGGGAGGTGATTTCAAGCGGCACAGAGACTACATCCTTTGGAACAGCATCAGGAGGACAATTTTCGACCGTATGTGGTATGTCAAACGAAGGCATGTTCTGGATAGCATTAAGATGAAATCTCAGGAGGGAAGGGCTAGAGAGTCACGGTTTTGTAGTTTTCTCGATCGGATGTGTGGAGGTTCTGTTATCAACCCGGGTGGCGTAATGTTGTCAGGGAAGACGCAAGAAGTGTTGGAAAAGGGACCGAAATTTTGTATTGATGTAAAACCGTCAAGGGTGGATGTATTTTCATCCATACAGTCGGTTGCGAGAGCGGTCAGGCATGAAGAAAAAGCGGCGTTTATCGAACAGGCTGTTGGCAGAATGGAAAACGTAATGGGGAATGAATACCCAAAGGAGAAAAGGAATTTTCGTGTCGTCAACTCGGTTAGAAAGGAGTTAGAGGATCGTTCATTGCAGTTGCTACAAACGGATAAATCCGGTAGATTCGCGGTGCTTTCAAAATCGTCATTTCAAACGAAAACAGGTGATGCGATGGAATCTTTGTTTCATGAATGGGGTGGAAACATCGGAAAGCTAAAGAAAAATATAGTTTCGATTTTGGAAGAGGACGAATTTGAGGATGTAGCGAAGACCATGTTGAATTTGTCGAAGTCAGCTTTGAGCGTAAAATTCTTCATTAAGGATCATAAACCGGAGATGCCACTTAGAGTGGTGATCAATGAGAATGGGACTTGGCAGAAGGTAGTCTCCGTGTTTCTTCAAAAAGGTTTAAACCATGCAATTCTAGATAAGTCTTTGTCACTGAGAAATTCGAGTGAGTTGATCACGATACTTGAAGGTCATCATGGAAAGGAAGGAGATGTGTTGTCAATGGACATCAAGGATCTTTATTACTCATTAGAGAGGAGTCGGATGTTGGAAAGGGTAAAAGGGGTGCTTGAAATGAATTTGGTACGGTTCCAATCGCGGTCAGGCATTTCGGTGGACAGTTTCCTTGCCATTCTTGATTACTACTTACAGTCAACGATAGTAGAGTATGAAGGAAAAAAGTATTTACAGAAAGAGGGAGTATGCATTGGGTCGAGTGTAGCACCGGCATTAGCGGAAATTTACCTAAATTCTTTGGATTGTATTGTATCTGATAGGTTGCAGGAGTTGACGTCGGAGTCCTGTTTTGTGAAAAGATATGTCGACGACATTTTGATCTGTTCTTTTCGGGAGGGATTATCTGACAATCTGGAAGAATTGATCAGATCGGCAGCCCCGGAACTGAGGTTTACGGTCGAACGACCCATGAATGGTAAACTGCAGTTTTTAGAACTTATGATTCACAATGAAAAAGGGCTATGTTGGGAATATGGAAAAGAAAACGCAAAACCGCTGCTATCGAAAAAGAGTTGCCATTCAAAAACAGTGAAAGCGGGTATTGTAAAGTCTTTAATCACAAATGCAATGGAGAGATCATGTACACATTTCTTGGCTGAATCAGTAGAAAGACAGTGGAGAAGGCTAAACGGTGCTGGTTATGAGGATGAATTCGTAAGGAAGCAGTTATCCGTAAAATTCGCAGACGAATGTAAAGGAGAACCAAAGCAAAGGCCAAAAAATAGAACTAGTGTAATTCCGTTTTATCACAAAATTTCTCACAACTTAAAGGCTTGTGCCAAAAAGTTCGGTGTGGATCTGGTTTTTAGTTCGGATTACAAGTTGAGTAAGCTCACACCCTTCCACAAAAGTGTGAAGGAATGCACAAAAACGCATCGAGAAAAGTCTATTCCCTGTGATAATGGAGTGGTATATGAAATCCCCCTGGAATGTGGCTTTAAGTATGTGGGGCAGACGTCAAGGTGTATAAATGACAGATTGACTGAACACAAAAGAAATGTAAAAAACAACGTGGCTAATTCGGAAATAGCGAAACATGTTCAAGAATGTAATAATTGTATACCATGCTGGTCCGAAACAGAGATAATACACAGGGAATTAAACGACATCAAAAGGGTTGTTAAGGAAACAATAAGAATGAAATCAATGGGCAACTGCATTAGTCAGGTGTCGTTATGGTAACAGGCAAAAGCTCACCGGACAAAAGCTCACCGGACAAAAGCTCACCCGTTTTTTGACAGACCCGGACAAAAGCTCACCCGTTTTTTGACAAACCCGGACAAAAGCTCACCTCGATTTTTTTTTTTTTTGCTACCCGGGCGAAACACGGGCTGAAATAAAGTGCGGACGCGATGGACATTGGACCATTTTTAGGAGAACTTGTACCCCATCCACCAATGAGTTGCGAATTTTTAAAAATACTTTGAAAGAACGGGAGTTGGGCCTTTTGGAAAAGTACAAGACAGATGACCAATTTAGAAAACTGTGCGGGATTTTAGATAGGCTCGCGTTCCTTCCACCACAGCTTGTTCCACAAGAACTAACCACCAGGGAAAAGTCTACCGGTGACATCGGCTACCTGCTGGACTATTTTGATTGCACGTATGTCAACGGCCGCTTCCGTTATGCTTCTGTTCCATCTGCGGCGGCACCCAGAGCGAATTCTTCCCTTCGCCTGACTCTGCGCCGACGACGACCGGAGTTTCCCCCGGTACGGTGGAATATGTACGACGCCACTCTTCAAGATAAAGACCGGATGAACAACACCTGCGAAGGATGGAGTACCGGGTTCCAGAAGCTCGTCGGCCACGCCCATCCAAGCGTCTTGAGGCTGATTGAATGCCTACAGCAAAATCAGGCGCTCGTTGCCACGGCATTGACACAAGCCCGGAGAGGTGAGCCCACAGTAAAGCGGGTGCGAAAAACCACTCTGCGCCTGCAGAATCGTCTTAGAAATATTTGCGAGGGCTTGCATGTACATCGAGATCTACCAAGACTGCTGGAGCTAGTAGGGGACTGCATTCGCTTCTAACCAATCGATAAATAAACTTGTTTCTATTAAAATCAACAAACCATGCGCCTGTCAGATTTAATTTATCGTTGCCTTTTTGTGTCGCACGCATGCACCTAAGTTGTCCGCACTCGTGTTAAGACCAACATGAAATTTTCTCGTGGTGAGCTTTTGTCCGGGTCTGTGAAAAAAATGGGTGAGCTTTTGTCCGGGTGCTGTGAAAAAATGGGTGAGCTTTTGTCCGGTGAGCTTTTGTCCGGTGAGCTTTTGGCCGGGATTCTTCGTTACAGCTTAGCAGCAGTGCAAAGACATTCTTGCGGATTTAAGAGTTTTGTAAAGTGGTTGTTGAATGTGAAAGGGTGTAAGTGGTTTCCTCATTTGTGTCTTCGGGTGGGATTGGAATCTTTTGTTGCCAGGATGCTTTGGGATTGTGGGCCGGAGAGTAGAGGGGGAGGGTGTGCTATGTACGCGACGGTTCGGTCAATTGTCTTCCGGGAGGTGGAGCTAGAGTGTGTTGCTTTGTGGAAAACGTCAAGATTGTTCAAGGTCGTTTGACAATTGTCGTGGAAAGAGATGAGACCTTTGTTATCTTTTGGCTTTGGAGGTCGAAAAGGGCGAGACGGTTCTGTGGTGAAGTTCGTGGAGTGTATATAAGAGGGTGACCAAATAAACTTGTCTTTAGCTGTGTTAGAGACGTGTCCTCGACTGTTCATTTTTCTTCTACTTTGAAACTTTCCTCTTTTCCTGCCTCAGTCTCGGGCTAAGAACAAAATGGTTAACATCCACCAGCTCGCCTGCGCACTCACTGCATTATCGCAGAAACACTTTTTTTTCCTCCTTTTTTTTTCGGTATCGTGAAGAAGAGAAACTCAACGTCAACCCTTTTCCGTTTCTCTCTGCGCCCGCATCTCCGCAACGGTCCTCGAACGCGAAACCGGCGGTCGCAAGCCGTCGGTTTCGTTTAGTTAAAACCGCATGGTTCTTCCGGGGCACGATACGATGGTCCGACGACGACGCACTCCACTGGCACGCCGACAATTCCGCCGACGCCACCGGCATGGTGCATTGTTGTGAGCGCCCCTTCGAATCACCGCAGCTGTTTCTCCCGGAGTACGAAAACGACGGTGACGAAAACACGAAAACAAACGTGGTTCGGGGAGCGGCCACTCATGACCCAAGCACTCGCACACTATCTCTGGCCTTTCTGCCTCAGCGCTACCATATTGGTCACTGTTCCGCGCGCTCCTCCTCTCCTTTTTTTTGCGGCCGCGCGCCCTATGGCTTCGCCGTCGATGTGCCAGGCTTTCTTCGTATAGAGGGAGGCGGTGGTTAGTCGAATGTCCTTCACAAGAATTTATAAAAAAATGCTTTGCGCGAGGATCATTTCTATTAAATATTGAATACATAAGGATAAATCTCAAAAATTTTCTTTTTCTATCTGATTCAAGCTTGTCGGACTGCTCATAACACTTGTCGAGCATGAAAATAACAAAAATATAAACTTTTTCATGACCGGTTTAGGAATTATTGTTAATAGATCGTTATTTTTCGCAACGGACTAACATTATAGATTTGGCCTCCATACTTTTGAAATGCAAGCAGTTCTTTCATATGGCTGTCAATTGCGCCG
This sequence comes from Ixodes ricinus, assembly GCA_037355805.1. Lineage (NCBI taxonomy): Eukaryota > Metazoa > Arthropoda > Arachnida > Ixodida > Ixodidae > Ixodes > Ixodes ricinus. The sequence goes on from JAZHYW010032719.1 coordinate 24,750, forward strand.
TGTTTTGTGTCCTCTTTTTTAAATCTGTAACGGTCAGCGACCAAAGAGCTCACCCGCATATGTCAAGCTTATATACGCCGCGGTAAGAAAAGCACATTGAGTAGGAAGTCTCGGGTGCTGTGTCGTTGTTGTGTCCGTGTATATGTCGGTGCTGTGTTATTATAGTAATCGTGTTGTCTGTGATGTATGTGGGTTGGTGTCTGCTCGTGATCGTTCGCAGCGTATTAGCAGACTCTTTTTTTTATATGCTGCTAGAAATCTCGCTTGGTGGCGTAAGCTACCGCCCGATTCCAAATTGTTTGCTCGAGTTATTTATCTATGTAAGTTCGGCATTTGTTTTTCTGTCTAGCGGCTCCGTCGTAGGTACCAACGCCGCCGACCGCCGATGACGCACGTACGTACCTTTGCACGTTTACCTTTGCACGCTGGAAGACTGTTTACTGTGTATAAAAGCATAGAACGAGAACAGACGCGCCCTGTGTGCTCTCAATTCGACTGAAAGGCGCGTGGCTCGCTGGGCTTGTCTCTCGCCTGCTCTCGGCTGCTGGCCGCCATGTTTTATAAGGAAACACGCTCAACCGTGTTTTGCGGAAGGCAGACACGGTGCATCGTGTTAAGTTTACACGACACCTCATGTGTAGACGAATAACACACATGGCTGCCTGTAAAACGAACACGTTTTGACATGTCCGCTATGGGACAACGGGTTACACGTCTGAGCGTGTTTGTTTTGCTAACAGTGTGCTATGTGGCGCTGCGGGGACGTAACGGACACGGCTGTCGTGTTATAGCTAATAGTGTCCGCAACAGTACCAGGCACCTCCTAAAAAATGAGAACAGTGTTTTCCTCCCCGAGTAAAGAAACTACACATCGCAGAAAGCTCAAGCTCTTCGAGATTGTGACGCCAGCTGTTCGGATAAAACACGAAAATTTGAAAACAATGACGTTACCCTGCATCAAACGATAATCGAGATAAACCGAATTTTCTTATGAGCCGACGTCCAGCTAAGCCTAGTATTGTTCAAACAAATAAAGGCATCGTGGGCGCCTGAAACGCTATATTTAAATAAAAAATACCTAGGTAGCAAGAAAGAAAATAATATCATCTTTCTTCCTGATCAATGATATTCACTAATATAAATTCCACGAGCATCAATAATGCCAGTTTTTGTTTTAACAATGCTAACTTTAAGTAAACGTCAACTTAAAAAAAAATGTTTTTCGTTTTTATTTTAATTATGTTTTGATTCATAGGTAACGTCATAACGCATGGGTCGCACTCAGTGGCGTCACAAGTGACAGCCGCACCCGGGGCGGTAGCCCGGGGCGACCCCCCCCCCGCCCCCGCTCTCGTGGCCCGCCACGACACCCCCTGAGCCCTGCACCCGGGACGGTCCGGACCCCCCCCCCCCCCCTTGTGACGCCACTGGTCGCACTGCGTCCGAGGAGCAGTCATGGCAAGCGTGCCCCGAAGAAAAGAGAAGGCAAAGGTTCGCAAAGGAACGAGAAGCACAAAGCACGCAGGACCCCGACTTCTACGCTTGAGAGGGCCTTATACAACGCACCAGCTACCGCTGTCAACCACAGCCCACCTTGTGTGGTCGCTTGCAATTTTTTCTGCGATTCTTTCGGAATCCCTTCCTCTACTTCTGGGTCTCACACATTCGAACGTGTACTTCATGGGTCGAATAGCATTCTTTGGATACTTCACGCACTTTTCGTCTATGTATCCATCTATCTATCTATCTGGCTATCTAACCCTTACGCCGCGGGTCGATAAATAAATAAAAAAGACCGGCGCCGGCTGGGATTCGAACCGTTGACCCTTTGATCAGCAGGCAGACGCGCTAACCACAGAGCTATGAAGGCAGTCATTCAACGCACTTAAACGGTTGTTTATATCTTTACTATAGACGCTGCTTACAGCGCTGTACACAGCTAGTAGCGCGCGCGTCCCATGCACGAGGGTCTCTCGCCTGAGGCTCGAGCACGGCTGCTAGCTCACCCTCTCCCGCGCTCGGGAGAGGGTGATGTAGCGGCCGTGCTCAGCCTCACGAGAGCGGAATGAGCCCTCGTGCATGGAACGCGCGCGCACCGGTAGCTGTGACAGCGCTGTAAAGCGCGTCCTATGGTAAAGATATAAACAACCGTTTAGAGTACCGTTGGTTGAGACTAGCTGAGACGCCAGAAAGTCTGGTCGGTACCATTTTGAGTGTTTGTGCGTATGGCGCGTGCTTTGCTCGCCTTCCTAAGTGACACAAACGCACGTGCTGGGCTGCGGAGATCGTGCGCAGGGCTGTGAAAGTGTCAACAAATTTAGAATCGCCTCAAGAGTGGGCTGGCGTATCTAGAGTGTGCCGGCCACCTGACGAACGCGCATAACTCCGCACCGTTTGATGCTATTCGCATTAACGTAGATAATCATTCCCAAAGGATGGGTTCTGTTGACTTTTTTTGCTTGTCTCTCCAAAGTGGCTATTGCTTGTAATTTGCAGTATTTAATAGGATATCTTTATATGTTTAGAACGGCCTCGTCACTTTTAATTGCGGGAATTTATTACCCTTGAAACAGTATGCATAACCTCCGAACCATTTAACCTCTACAGCGTAGTTGAAATGTCATAATACCAGGATTATTGTTTAACATCATTGCGTTAGTGACGCGATTAAATGTATTGCTTTTTTAACTTGTACGTCTGATTGATAAGGTCTTTTTTCGTTTATTTCGCTTACAGGTTAATACTGACCAATTAATATGTCTTCGTACAAGAATGAATAAGATTCGACGTAAACAATTTTTTTCTTCACTACTGTGACATGTTTTTGCACTTCCGCCTTTATTGTGGCTGTCAGCTCGGCGACTCTTCTCTGAGCCTCTCGCTTAAACGATCATTGGCTCGAACAACGCGTCAGCGATAGCATGTCTAAGCAACGAACGTCGCGAAAGTAGCAAATTCTACATGGCGCGGCACACCAAGAAAAGTACTTTAAAAACAGGTATGCCTCCCATAGGCAAGCGTGAAAAACCGGGACTGCGACAGGCGAGCAGTACAATAATGATGGTGACAATGGTGATGGTATTAATGATGATGATGGTGATGATGATGAGACTCTTATCGAAGAGAGTCGATCAACTGGTGACGCCCCTTGCAACCAAGCGAGGAAGGCACTTTGTCTGGCAGCTGCGACGCGCGGTCGCACGATTGTACTTTGCCCAAAGGCGGTAAATGAAATGTTTTCCGACGCCCACACACTTCCCTCCTCCTCTTTGTGTGTTCATTACGGCTTCAATGAAACGTTTTATGGCCCACGCTCCAACGTGTTCTTCATGTTGTTTTTTTTGTTCGTTTTCGCACGAAACAGTCTTTTTGTGCAAACCCTGCTTTGGAAACACGATGGCAGCGAGCATCGAAGGCACTAAAAATAAACGCTTCCCATAATCCCCGCGAAATGAAGCCAGGGAAGGCAGCGAGGCAGCTGGTGGCGTCCACGGTCTTTTTATAATCTTCGGTCGTAAGGTGAATTCCGATCGTCGTATGAAGCGACAAGGAGAGCAGAAGTGAGCTCGGGTGGCGGAAAGGACCATGTGCTACGAGCGTGTAGGAAAATAAAAACGAATCAGAGGCCCGGAAATGTCGTCGATGAGTCAAACTCCTTTCACTTACGTCAATAAAAGTGGAAAACGACCGCATGTGGAGACCTATATAATGTGCCTGATAATTTCGATATCAACAAGAGCAATATTCCTTCAAAGATTACACGCCCTAAAGAGATAGTATAAACAAACTTTACAAAACATCCTTTATCTTTCTTGTTCAAGCTCCGCTCTTTCTCATTTCTTGTTTGCGCAGTGGCGAGGCTTCGGAAGCACGGCCTTGATTTAATTTATCCTCGTCTTTGAGATACGTAGGTTGATTTATGTTTTTGAAGAAACCATCAACAAGTTTAGCAGAGTGAAAGGTACAAATGGCCAGACATTTTGAGACAATATAATTTTGATTTTGGGCTTCCGGTTATCTTCAGACGTCAAGGAAATAAAACATTTACCTTTTAATAATGTGTCGGGAAGAACTTTGAAATTGCGTATGCATTTATTAAGCGGCAAAACCTTAACAAAATGTACAAAAATGTTCTCAAAGCATGGCAAAACTACAAAACGAAAACAGGATGTTTCAAACCTCTGAAAGAAGCGCGGTTTCTCATTGCTGTCAAGCATTTTTTGGGTGAAGGGAGGATAGGTGCCGAATGTGTTAACGTTGCAGCAGCTTGGAGACGGAGCAGATGAAAGATCCATGTCTGTCCAAGTCTGTTGTGTTCCTGCACCCTTGCCGATTTCACCGTGCTATTTGTTTATCTGTTACACCTGTTTATTCTTAAAGCGCATAATGGTCATCGTAAGCTGCTAAATATAGAGCCCTTAATGGGCGACACTGACGCTCGAAGAGATAACGATAAAAAACCTGCGGCGTTTTCAGCATGAACATTTTTGCTACTCAGACTGATTCTTATATACTCGGTGTGCAGGCACCGCTGTAATTTGCGAGATAGTGCGTATTTTGTTTCCTAATAGACTAAAAAACCAAAAACATACGCGGTATGAGTCAATTTTGCTGACTCGGCCAAATTTAAAATAAGTATACATAATTAGTCACCCCTAAAGGAGTGCGGCAAAGCAAGAAGCGCACGAACGTGCCGTCACCGGAAGAATGCCAAAGCAAGCCTCGAAAAATGAAATAATGGGTCAACTCATGAACAATGTTGCTCTAGCGAAGACCCTACTGAAAGACCATTCACCTTGAGCGCAAAATAGATATGTAAGCTAAAAAGGGCCATTCGTGCCAAAATGAAACACAGTATTCTGGAAACATATGAAAAGAAGTTAAGGAGACACTTCTGTACAAAAAAAAAGATATAAACTTTAAACACGAAGCACTTCTTCGAAGGAATAATATTATTACGACGTCGAAAGAGAACAAAGGATTATCAAACGCGTGAATAACCTTGCCGCAGAATAATGCGTCATTCGACACTTCGATGTCCTAGGACGTATTCTGGCCGGACGACTTTTTTACTAATATTGTATAATGAAAAAGGCAAATTGGATTTTGATTGAAACATTTCTAGTTCCTGTGCAAATGATGCGACTGTAGATTCTTTTCCACAAAAGTAATTTTGCCTCTATCGTTGCTCTACCAAATTGACGTGTACTTTCTATATTGAGCTTTTGCATAGTTTCTTGGTTCGCGTTTATTAATTTGATCCCTAGATTACTTGAACATATTAAAAGATGGTGCTTTAAAAACTAAGAGGGGCGTTCAAATAAGAATTGTCAACATATACAGTTCAAGAAGAATATAAATATATAATAAACACGAGAAAACACCTGCAATTGAGAGTTCTGAGTTTTGATGAAGAGCATAGAGGTATGAACATATATTAATCATATGAATACAATTTACATAATGTGCATTCTTCTAACATATGTTAAGGGTGTAGTATTCTAGGTTATCGAGGCTGGTTCTCGTACTAGATGCATTATTTGTAAACAGGGTAATAACAACGCCTACGTTGCATACAAAGTCTGTAAATTTGTATATCCTAATATAGTTGAAGTCTGTAGGAAGCCGGGTTTTTGTGTCCTTTTCATACTCGTTTTGTATGAAGTGATTATCATGTATATTCATTTGACTGGTAATTAAAAGGCTCTACTTACGGGGACGACTTTTATACCATAGGGCGAAATAAAGAGATAAATCGATGAAACAAATTGGCTATTTTTTGTTAATTGATTTACGAACAATACCGTTACCAGGTACAGTCGGTGAACTGCGTGAAGAAGCTACACACAGCGATGCCTTGGGCTGTTCGAACACACGTCGTCGATAAGGAACACAATCGAGTTTTTTTTAAATTATTTTTGTTCCAGCAGTTGTGTTCCTATCCCTCTACAAAATCTTTCAGCCTTTCCACTCTGGTTAAGAAGGAAGACCAGCGAAGCTGTACCACGGTGGGACTGAGGTAATGGCCGGCCGCAAGTCAGCAAGCCAAAGTGAAAAGGCTCGAAGGTTGCCGCCATCTATAAGCAACGGCGGCAAACAAAAAACCGGCAAGCCGGTTGTATGATTGCCACTGTCGCACATAGATGGCGGTAGCTGCCAGAGTTCTGTGTCATCAGGTCATTTGAGGACGGAGACGATCCTGGGGAAACTAGCCCTGAACAGCTCCGCTGTAAAATACCATGGATGTAACGGGTTCCGGTATCAATAAAAAACACTAAAATAATACAGTCCGAATAATCAGGTTTCATTTTATTTTGTTATAAATCATTGACATCACTTTATTGCAGTTCTTTTTTTTCAGTAAATACAAAAAAGTCATTGTAACATATAATCCACACAAATTTCGATTCCAGGATGCCAGTGAATTGCTCACAAAGGGTAACGAGGCATCTGTGTAAACACAAAATGGCTGGATAAAAGCCAAAAAAGCAAAATGGGGAAATTCCACGCTTTCGTTTCAGCATACGATGATGACCTCTTGGAACACCATGAGTGATAGTTGATTAAATTAATCATAGTTAAGCATGGAATGAGCAGCCCTCACGCCTAAACGCCAAAGGCAAGCTCGTATACTGCAAACTTGCACAAACACCAAAATCACATCCACACACTCGCACGCACGTTGGTTTAAACACACACACACACACACACACACACACACACACACACACACACACACACACACACACACACACACACACACACACACACACACACACACACACACACACACACACACACACACACACACACACACACACACACACACACACACACACACACACACACACACACACACACACACACACACACACACACATACATACATAGATAGATGCACACGTGCACTTGCACTAAAAACACAACCTGAGTACGCTGATTGTGAAGTGCGGAGGCGTTGGCACTGGAGCTAAGCCACAGTGTTTTTTAATAATTGCTACTGGTATGACAATTCTGCACAAGTACAACGGGGTATAAACCCGCCACCATGACTGGTTGACATTAAAAGTTAAGACACTTCAAAGTTGTCCAAGACTGGCAGCAACTCGGGTTCACGAAGGTGCTTCCTATACACCTCCAGTTTCGACAAGCGCACACCTTGAACGAAATACCTTTCAACTGGACTGCACTTCAATATCGGCATATCCTACCTCCATGCGACACCGCCATGTTGTCACGAATGAGAGATGGTGAGGCAGGAAAACGGGAATGAACCAGATTTAATGGCGGCTAACGTGTGTCAGAAACGAAAAAGAACAGACGTCGAGAATGCTGCAGGGAGCGTCGACGGCGGCAGCAGCACGCGACGATGAGTCGGCGTAACAGCTGGTTATCGTGAGAGAGAATCAGTGAATGAATCGGCAATACGGCGCGCTGGACTCTTTATCTAGTATGCTCGTGATCTCGAACATTTGACCTAGAATGTTCGGGAAAGAGCTAGGTCGGAGACTGACTACACAAGGCCATTCCAGCCTCCTTATATTTAGCGCTCGGGATAAGAGCTTTGACCCAGATTCGGTATTAAGGACGACTCCACGATATGAACGAATATTCTGGGGAATGGAGGCGTCGATATTAACGACATATGAATGTAGAAACACATTATGTACGCGATGGTTCCGCTTCATCTATCTGCTGCCATTTAATCTAAAATTTCAAAATTCTCCGACATTATAGGATTCTGAAAACCTACTTCGTTCGAATAGATTAGTAATTCTTTCAGTGGTGTTGCACCAAGCGTATTTCGTAGCATACCACAATTTTTTTTTTAAAAGCGCTTCCTTCCAATTGAACATAGCGTTTATTTTGTCTACAACAACATCGCTGCCTTCGGAAGAAATACACAGCGGAGAATTGGTTCCCGAGGCAAGCGTAGCGTATCCTTTGGAATTTGGTTTCAACCGTCGAAAACACTCGTACATCAATGTCGTGCATGCCTTCAATAAATTCACTCCTTCCTCTCGCACTCGTGTGTTGCGACAAAACCGACACGTCTTTCCCGGAATCCGACGAAGACTTTTGCTCTCTTATTAGTCATGCATCAACCATAAGCTCTTTGCTGTTTTGACACCGTGGGTTGGACGGGGATATGCTTGGCCTCGGAGCATGGAGCGCGGGAGGTATAAAAATTGCGAAGCCGGGCTGCGGGGGAGACAAGCTAATTGGCCTTCATGCGCGCCGTTCTCTAACCAACATGGTATTTCTTTCCCACTCTTCTACGTTATTTTACATTGAGAGTGTGGTTCAGGAATAGAAGTATTAACTTTCATCTTTCATGGGCGACTTCTTTGTTTGCCCCTTGGTGAAGTTTATTTTGTTCTTTCGTATGAAAGTATTTTAATAACAGCATTTCTTTTACAGAAAAAAAAAACCTGCAGGGCCGAAAACTTCGGCATTATAGCAGGTACAGCCCATGGATTAATACGCTCAATAAAATAAAAACAGAACACTTGAATATACAACCTGGGCTGTCAATAAAGAAAACCATAAACATTGAAAATAAACAACATTGAAAATCAAGACCATCTCCCGAGATAAATGGTCCCGCGTCGTCGCGAATAAAAAAATACTCTGGTAACAGGTTCCATTGAGCGATTGTGCGTGGAAAAAATGAAAACTTCTCATAATCTGTTCTACAAGAAATTTCCCTTATTTTTCTGGTATGATCCACACGATTTGAAATGTAGTTAGGTAATTTTATGCAGTTGCTTTTATCAATACCAGTCATATCATTAAAAATTGTGAGCAAGAACCTCAATCAAAAATCTTTGCGCCTTGACAGTAAAGTTTCCCAACAAAGTACATTTTTAGTCTTTGTTACGCTATTGTTTCTACTATAATTTCCTGTTACAAATCTCGCCGCACGGTTTTGAAGTTTTTCTAAATTATCTGCAAGGTACTTCTGATGCGGATCCCACAAAACACATGCGTATTCCAGTGTAGGTCTTACCAAACATAATAGGCAGTCTCTCATTAGTTTCTGTGGAGCACCGCGTAAATTTCGAATAAGAAAATTAAAAGTGCAGCTGGCTTTCTTAGCAGTTTCAGTGACATCAACATTTAAGAGAAAGGGTGCTTGACAAAGTAATCCCCAATTATTTTACATCAGTGTTATTACTTAATCTATGATCATCAATAAAATAGCATGATGGGACAGGGTTACGTTTCCTCTCAAAAGTGACTTGCACACACTTTTCCACATTTAAGCCCAACTCCCAAATCCTGTACCAATCCGACATTTTATCTAATTCCGACTGCAAAAAGCTGAATCACCAACACTGTCTACCCTGCTGTACAAAACACAATCGTCCGCAAACAGCCTTATGGGCGAGTTAATGGTCGATGATATGTCAATAATAAATACAAGAAATAAAAGGGGTCCCAGCACTGAACCCTGCGGCACGCCAGAAGTCACATCAACAAGATCTGAGCTTGCACCGTTTATGACGACACACTGCTTTCTCCCAGAAAGGTAATTTTCAATCCAACGGTATATGTTTTCATCAAGGCTAAGGGAGCTCAGTTTGTGTAGCAGCAAAGGGTGAGACACTTTATCAAACGCCTTGCGCAAATCAAGAAAGATGGCGTGCGTTTCTCCTCCCCCTCAGCAGTTGAAACCAAGTCATGATAAAGTTCCACGAGCTGTGTGGCGCATGAGAGGCCCTTTCTAAAGACATGTTGAGTAGAAGAGAAATATCTATTTGTATTGAGATGCCTCACAACATTACGATAAACAATGTGCTCTAAAATCTTGCAACATATGCAGCTCAGTGATATAGGGCGATAATTCTCTACATTGTGTTTTGATCTGTGCTTATGGGTTGGCGCAACACACGTCATCTTCCACTGACCTGGGAGTACACTTTGTTCTAGCGATTTACAAAAAATAATTCCTAAGTAGTGAGACACAATAAATGAGCATAATTTTAAGACTCTCGGTGACAAACCATCGGGACCTACAGCCTTGTTAATATAAAGCTCATCCAAGCACTTCTTTATCCCATCTACACTGATGACGACCAGAGGCATTTGATTCACAATTTGTTCAATGAGAGAAGGGTAAGAATGAGTTTCGACGCTGAAGGCAAAAATAGGCTGGAAGTATGTATTAAAACAGCTTGATTTTTTGTAACTTTCTTCAATTACTTCCCCAAGGTATAATATAAGTTTGCCAAGTTTAGGCGTTTTCGAAAAGCACAAAAATATACCAGGATGGGAATGGTGCTTCCCATAACCCAGCGCTGCACAAAAAGAGTAATTCTTTTTTACTGTTTAAGAGAGAAGTTGCAGTTGCTCAAATTTACTTTTTTACACCTCAATGTACTCTCTTTTTATCAAAGCCACATAGAAACGAAGATATTTAATTCTTTAAGAATTGAAGTGCTGAAAGTTTGCATGTGCTTGCATGTGCTGAAAGCTCGCGTGTTCTTTCAAAATATCAATACTAATTCAAGTGCTCAGAGCGCCTGATCTGTAAGTTGGAGGTTACGTAGCTTGTAAGCTCTGATCACTAGCACATACCAGAAGCGAGCCTCACAAGCACAAAGGCCTGCGAACGCTGTGCGTGGGAATGTTTTAGAAAAGTACAGTTTTGTTTTGGGGCGGGTGTATGTCAACAGTATATTTTTTACATGACTTCCGCCAGATAACGGAACACTAGAGTGGTGAAGATTCTTCTTCCCCTGAGCCCGGTACAGATCAAGCGTGGATGAGAAGTATATATTCCACAACCAATAAAATGGTTAAACTAACTAAGCGAGCCTAGGATTGTTTAATTTGTGTTTACGTAATTTTATATTTGTTTAATATAAGAGTTTAACATCCGCAGTGGTTTTGCGTTTGTTACCATACCTGTGTCGCAAAAAAAAGAAGATGTACTAACCAGAGTCGCGATGTCTGCATATCTCTACAAATTTCACAGAAGTTGGTAAGTATTGGTCAAATATTGACAGACGATGAGGCAAGAGAAAAAAAAACTAAAGATTTAATGGCAACTAACTTGTGCAAGAGCCGAAAAAAAGAACAGACGTCCAGAAAGCAGCAGCGAGCGTCGACGTGGGCAGCAACAAGCGACGGTCTGTCAGTGTAAGAGCTGGCTGTTGCAAGAGAGAATCAGTGAACGAATCCGCAATACGGCTCTCAGCTGTTTATCTGCTAAGCTCCTCATCTCAAATATTTGACCAGTGTTTTTATTTTTAATAAAGGCAGAGCCACGCGTAAAATTATAGAAGCTCGTGACATCGCAAGACTGGGACCGAATGTGTTAGTGCCCCGTCGGTCGTGCTCTCGGATAAATATCGGCAGTACTTGGAGCAAAAAGGGCGAATCCCTGACGGTGTTGTATTGAACACAAGATGTGCATTTTCTTTTTCCCTTATTAATGTCGTGTGGCAGTTTTGATATTTATACTGGATGCCAACATAAATAAATCTCCAGTTGAGAGTCAGCGCTGTGTCCTGTCGGTTGCCTTCTACTTTGTCCTCGTCTTCGCATTATTTTGTTTTTAATATTGTTAGGAAAAGAGCTAGCCCGAGACTGAATAGGCAAGGTCATCTGGCCTCCTTCTCTTTTACGCTGGGGACAATAGTACGCACAAATCTTCTAGATGAACGGAGAAGCGTATCTTCTGAATTATGCACGCGGCAATATACGGTTATTAGATTCACTTTTAAAGCAAATACTCACAATCAGCAAGACACTTGTTGCATTGCTGAACCTTTGATAGCAATGTTTTTTCGAAAAATAAACTCTCGAACATAACACTTATATTTGTGTTCATTTAATGCCTTGAAAAATAAAGCCTTATATTGACTCTAGTGGTTATGACACAGAGTTCTTTTTGAGAGTCATTAAGAGCCAGCGTTCTTGCACCAAAATCGAAGCTTAACACTAAACATCATATCCAGCTGTGTATTGTGGCCATCAGAAAGGATACCAAAGGCAATTGAATTCAAAATACACTACTGAAACTCTTGTCCATGATGCTTGAGGATGGGGCTGCAACAAAAGGCAAGACACGCTTGAAAAGGTGACGGTTCTGTTCCTTTCATTACAACAATCAACATGTTAGCACATTTAAATATTTCATTAAAAATACAGTATTCACATAACGCAGACAGAGAATGTTTATTTAAAGTTTTCAAGGGGATTCGTGGTGGACTGAGCTAGCACAGCCTATCTCTGAGCAAGTGGAGCGAAAGCTCGCGCTGAAGTACCTACGGATCCTGGATTCTATCCCATCCCCTGCCTGTTTCGATCAGGATGAGCATAGTACTGGCGTGCGGTCGTGTATCACTACTGCGTGATGCACGTTAAAGACCCCAGGATAACGGTTGTACTGCACCGGCTAAATTTTTTTCTACAGCAGGGAGACAAGTCGCTCGTTGAGGCAGTCTAAGCTCAGGCTGTAAAACACATACAAACAAAATTTATTTTTTAAGATTTACAAATTTATTTTTAAAAATCCGTAGAAAACTACATTATTACGTATGTGCAGTTGAGCCGTATGTTTTGCGCGGTTGAGGTAAAAATTAATTCACTTTTTATATATTACAGATAAAGACTTGCTTTTAATAAAAATCCTTGTGAGCGTCATAGAAATTACCAAAAAATACGTAAACTTTAGAAATACTGTAAAGCACTGTGGTAAGCAAAAATTGCGGATCCTGAAACAGGCGCAAGGTTAGTGGTACGAAAACGCGGCCGCGTGGTTTTTCGTTCCTTATAATCTGCGGTTTCACACAGTCATTATTAAGCCCGTTGCATGAGCGGTAACTTCACCTTATTACCGCGCTTCGTACACACGCACCCGATCTTTCTAATATTACATGTATGACCAGAAAACACGTGCCTGAGTTGCTTCGTAAGCATTCTTTATAGATGCGAACCGCTCAAAGGTTATGAGTGTCTTTCTTATTGTAAGTTTGATTTTTATTTTTATGAGAAAAACTTTATACGCTGTGGTGACTGCGGGGTTTTGTGCGTCATATAAACAAACAAGCACTAGTTCATGTTCTATGTGTCTCTTCTTCGACCGTGTTGTATGTGTCTCTTCTTCGCTTTTATGTCCTCTAGATCACATTGAACCAACTAGCCCAATGCAAAGTTTTCATTAAGGGACACTGACAGGGTATTTATGCACGCCGAGGTTTTTAGTTGTACGTGACATATGAGAGCCCAACTACCCAGAACAGAATTTGCGGCTCGAAATTCGGTTTCTTTCCGCCCGAAAACCACCGATCGAGAACTGGCCGGTTTGAGTCGCGCTCACTCTCTTTCCCGTGGTCACGGGCCCTTTTCTGAGGTATCGACGCGACCACCAAATTTAATCAAAGTCGTGGGTCATTGGAGGCACATAGTCAATATGTAGAAATAGAAAAAAAAAACATGAAACCCATTTTTGTGGATTCCAATAGCTGCAAATACGTTGATTAAAAAAAAAAAGGTAGCACAGACAACCGGAAGCATTCTGTGCGTTCACTGCATAATTCTCAACATGGCGTCGTTTCGCGTATCGTGGGACTAGCGGATGGCAGCGGAGGACGGGCGTTGGACCTCTACTTCAGAACTGTCGTTCACGGTGCCGGCGAATTCTGTCTTCCCTTGAAAGAGAAATTTTGGACCGATCAAAATAACTGATATTCATCCTGTACGGCACGCCCGACCAGCAAGCCGATTGCACGTAGACGTCGCCAAGCCGTCATCCCTTCTCGTGGCTGAAGACGTCGCTCGCTCAAACGTCAAGCACGAAGTGCGTACTTCGAGTTGAATACGCACGTGTACGGTTTTTTTACGAGGTGCGAATGTGGCCTATGGGTGGTGCTCCCCGACTTCAAGCCAGGAGTGCATGTATTGAAGGGAAATCGGCAGCAAACTTCCGACATACAGTCTACCGCCTCTATTTATACGCATGAAAGAGTACCTTCAGTAGCTC